>SMGU01008440.1:0-27374 GCA_004348175.1 Puccinia novopanici
CCCCCCCCCCCCCCAAAGCCATCCAAAACCTCCCAAAAATCAACAAATTGAACCCCAAGCCCACTCAATCCTTCTCAGCCCCTAAAACTCAGCATGAATCAACTAGCAAGTATCAAAAAAAAAAACTCCAAGAAATAAATCAACATCTCAGTGAGACCTACAGCAGCCCTAACCACTCTGAAGATGAAGATGACAGCAGCCCCAACCACTCTGAAGATGAAGACCAAAAGATTGAATATTCTGAACCTCAAGATCAACAAGGTGAAGATGAAGGAAACTTTGGCTTACTCTTTCATTTTCCAGGACTTCCAAGCAGCATGTACAAGTCCAAAGAGGCAATGCTTTCTTCAATCAAGGATTTCACTTGTGAACATGGCTATGAGATTTGTATTTGGTTTTTGGAAAAGGAAAAGAGGAAAGTTTTCAAATTTGACTGGTCTGTTTTTCTCATTTTATTTTCTTTTCTCATTGCAATTATCACATGACTAAGGCCGTGTTTTTTAGCGTCATATGACACACATAATATTACACTTTTCTGGACTTTGAATATTTTTGTGTTTTGCAAACAAAGCGATATTAGTGGAATTCCCCCACCAAAATAACCTGCTCATTATGCCCATATTGCTCAACCTTATTGTGGCCCAAATGATTTGTAAATTGCATACTATGTGTGTAATATTACACACGTCATATGAGGCTAACAAACATGGCCTAATTATTGTTTGTTTATTTTTTCTTTTGCTTCATTCTTTAAAACCAATCTGAAAATACTCAAAGGTGATTTTTTTAAAATATTATCAATTATCCTGGGAGTATTTTACTCATCATATCACTTGATGTTTCATTTTTTGTTGGCTTTTTATGTTATTTTTTTATAGGGCTGGAAAGAAGGAAGACAAAGAATGAAAGGGAGACACATATGATCATTTCAAGTTCTCTAGATTAATTGGTTTCCCTTTCTCTGCGCAAACCAACTTTCACTCAAGAACTCAGCACTGGTACTTTGAGACTGACCGTCCCAACCACAACTTTTCTCCTTCTGAAGATCCGTGAGGTCATGTTCAAACCACTGTCTCACCCCAGCTCAGTACACCAAAGTTAAAATCTGACTGAAGAAGGTCTGAAACCAGCTGAGATCCTTCAATTCATGCAATCAACAAAACAGCCAACTGAGAATCTTCTATCAATAAAGAACACAATCTATGCAGCAAAGCAAAGAGTCAAAAACAATCACTTCAAAGCCTCAGTCCCATGGTTCAACTCAAACAAAATCTCTCTAACTCAGATTATACCACTCAAGTTGAAACCAATTTGGACAGCAATCTCAAAGAGTTATTCTTCTGCCAAACTGCTCACTTGAACTCCTCCAAGATTATCACACAATCCTGTTTCTTGATATCACCTACAAAAAAAAAAACAGTACAAGATGCATCTCCTCCACATTTATGGCATAAGCAGGAACAACAAATCTTTTAGAATGACTTTCTGTTGTCTGGCCAAAGAAACTGTTAAATTCTACACTTAGTATCTTCAATTTATTCACTTGGATATATCAATTCACACAATCCCACTTCCTGAAGTCTTGATCATGGACCAAAAACTAGCTTTGATTAATGCAATGAACCAAGTCTTCTCAAGCTCAACTCCCATGCTCTGAACCTGGCACATTGAAAATAACATTCTGATGTTTCATATGGTGTGTCACATGGTGTGTCTAATTGTACTAGGTGTCTTGTTACTAGTCTGGTTAGTTGTTATGGAGCTATTTTGGAGTTTCCAGGTGCTCTTAGCTGGTACAGAACTAGTATAATATTCATATTTGTACTATTGTGGCTCATTTGGTACACGTGGAAACATGTAGTAATTGTGTAGAAGGTACTAAAAGTTTCTATGGCTTGTAAACATGTTTCTATGTGTTTTTATTTTGTGTCTAGAGGTCTTTCACAGGCTTGTGCAATTTTGTAGCTTTTTTTGGGACATTTCTGTGTGTCTAATTATTTTTTTAAAGTAGTTGTTTCGTGTCATGATAAAGTAGGTGCAGGGTGAGTCTTATGATTATGTGTGTAGGGAGTGACCCTAGGTTTTTTTATGATTATAATAAATTAGTGCAATAATATTTAAATAATGATTTATTGCAGCAACTAAGAGTTTTTGTTAAATACTTCTAAATTAATTATTATTATGTTATGTGTACATGCTATGTTGCCTTGGCTCTAAATAGAAGCAATCTGAAAATGATGTATTGCGGTGCTCAAGAAAGGCTGGAATTTTTTGTGTTGATTGGACAGGATTAAATTTTTGGGTGGTCTGAACCTTCATTTTATTGGAATTTTGATCCTTATTCTCCAGGGAAACAAGTTTTTGGCTGGATTCATTCAAAATGAGAAGGTTTGCAGGGTTTGGCTTTGAGTTTCTTCTTCTTGCAGGCAGATGATGTTTGACCACGGGTGTTTTGAGTGCCTTGGGGTAACTTGATTTCAACTAGAGATGCGGAGCCTTTGAGGAGTTGATCAATCAAGTTCAAATGGCCTTCTCATTTTGATGTATTAAATTTTTGAAAGAAGTATTGATCCGGCTGATTTTCTCCCATGCTTTATCTTCCTGAGAGTAATTCAGAGGTTTCAGAGCAGAATTGAAGTGGAGATTTGACCAATGAATAAAGAAGAAGAAGAGAAATACCTTTAAGTGCCACTGGGGGTTAAATTTCTCTGGTTCCCTGTGCTTAACAGATTTCAATCACTAGGCAATTTGATGTATGCACAGGATTACTGTATTTTTATGCTGAGATTGATGGCATCTTCCAGATTCTTCATAGTTCAGAGTACTATATTAATACTCGGTTTTTCAGAGAAAAAATTTAGATATCTTCCCATGACACAGTGAGAAAATTGAGTCAATGCTTTGCAGTGCATTAATTTTTTTTGATGGAAATCAGATTTGATCTTGTGATGTTTTCCTTCAAGAGCAAAGATGATCATTTTGACAGCAGTGGCAAGAGATTATTGAGAATTTGGAAGGTAATGATTGACGAAAGAATGTGATGATTCAATTCAGCATTTTTTTCAATGGTCAAAGTGACTAATGTTCTTTTTACAAGCATTGATGAAGTGAAGCACAAGGGGAATCCAGTTCTTGTCAAAATAATCCACAAAGTCTCTATGATTCTATGATAAACTTCTTTCACCAGGGGACGATTCATGGCACTTCACTGTCGAGTGCCATCGCGTATATTTGTTCAATTTTTGGTTTGAACCATGGTGTATGTTGGTTGAATGCAACCTGTGTATACGCTGCCAAAATTATGTTGAACCATTGGGGAACTAATCAACATAATGTGTATCAGCATGTACAACTTGGAGAGCCTCAAACCTTCAGAAAGACCCATGAGTTTGTCCCAAAGGCTCCAGAACAGACTTAAAAGGCCCTCATTAACCCCTCCTTTGGCCTTTGCCCAGCTCATTACAGCCTACAGCTTATTCAGTACTTGACACCAGTTGCCACAAACATTCTCCAGCCTTATAAGCTTTATTAGTGAGTCCCAGCCCTGTCTCTATTTGTCACAAAAGCCCTCCCAAACCTCCAATCCATCCCCCATTTCATTTTGTGTAAGGATAATCCTTTCAAGAATTATTACATATCATAATTCTTACTATCCTTTGTCCTTTAAAAATATGCCCTGGGCACTTAAAACCCCTGTTCTACAGGCCCCACACTGCAAAAAAGACTTGATCAACTGCCTGCAGTTGACATTCAGCATGCTCCAGCCAAGCTGCCATCCAAACTCCACATGTTTGCATATGTAGATTTTTTGGCACAGTCGCTGTTCAGTGTGCACAGTGACTGTGCATCCAAGCTTGGTTGAACCAATATTGGAGAACGGTTTGAGTGACACCACAAGCTTCATTGCACTTTCAGAATTTCAACTGCAGGCAGTTGAGCATGTTTTTCCCTCAGTGCCAGTTTGTCAAAATACCCCTGTTAAACAGGTATTGACTCCAGAGGGCACATTAAACACCCCTGCTTGCAGGCCCCTCTGTGTTTTTACTACTTTTGGCCATTTTGTATCCATTTATTCTTATTTTATAATCCCTAAAACCCTCTAAAAAGATCAAAACCTTATTAAAACTTAAAAAATATATTATTTCCTTTTTTTTTTTGTATTATTTTTGGCACTTGTAGCTAGAGGAATATTGTTCCTGGCATCAATTGTGCTCACACTCATAAACTTCCCTCCCTTGATTCACCTGTGCATTGAAAAAATCTTGGAAGTTGAAGCCAATGGAAACTGTGGATTCTGAGTCATTCCATGCGCTTTGGGATGTGGTCAAGATGCTTTAATGGATTTCCAGAAATAAATATATGCCAATCTACAGGTGAAATTAGAACTCTAATTGAATCAAGGATTCCTCAATGAAAAGAACAGAGTGGCTTGGAGAATATGTGTTAAAGAATTGGGAACTTTTGATATTGAATACTGGATGAGCATGCAAACAAAAGTTTACCTTATGGCTGATGTTTACCATAGGCCAGTATGTTACTATGGTAGATCTTGGAGTCAAGCACTGCAAAAAAAACTTGCTCAACTGCCTGCAGTTGACATGCAGCATGCTCCAGCTAAGCTGCCATCTAAACTCCACCTGTTTGCACATTTAGATTTTTTGGCACAGTCACTTTGAAGAATGAACAGTGACTGTGCATCAAATCTTGGTTTAATCAATCTTGGAGAAAGGTTGGAGTAAAACCAAAACCTTCCTTGTAATTTCTGCATGTCAACTGCAGGCAGTTGAGCAAGTTTCTTTTGCAGTGTCATTCTTCCCATCAACCACCCTCTCAAAAAACAACCCATCAATCTTTGAAGTTCTGATGGAAAGCCACCATTTTGTGGTCTTGAAGATGAATGATGATAATTTGTTTCCCACTGCTCAATTGGAGAAGAAATGGGAAAAAATTGCTACCACAGAAGCAATGCAGTGGAAAAATAGGGTTTTGAGTTTTTTTGCATTGACTCAGAGCTTTAAATTGGAGACTGGTTTTGATAAATGTACCTTTTAGTTGAAATTTCTCTATTATCTTTTGTTTTCTTCCTATTTTTCTTGATTTTCTTCAAACAATTATTTTCCTTTTTTATTGATTTGATTGTAATAAAAAATTATCAAAAATATTAATTTCAACATGTTATATGTTTGAATGAAAGAATATTAATATTTCATTTTGTGTAACTCAAACGTTACACCAGCCCCAAACTTTATGCCCCCTTGAAGGATTGTGTCTCGTATTTCACAGAGGTTAAATATTTTTAAATGATCATAGTTTATCCAAAAATAGACTAATAGATTTCCCTGAGTTTGTTACAATTTTTTTTTGTTGAAATCTTGTGAAATGTCAAATTTATGGCCATTTTTTATTTTTCTCAAAAATCCATGGAATTGGATCCACAACCCCCATTTTTATTTATTTATTTATGTATATATTATTTATTTATTGATTTATTGATTTATTTATTTATTTATTTATTTATTTATTTATTTATTTATTTATTTATTTATTTATTTATTATTTATTTATTTATTTATTTATTTATTTATTTATTTGTTTGTTCATTCATTCATTCATTATTCATTCATTCATTCATTCATTCATTCATTCATTTATTTTTCTTCATTTTGGCATAATTCTTTTGGATTGAGGTGGAATGGCCAAGTTTTGTACATTTCCATCATTTTCCCTGCAATTCTTTTTGAAATTGTACCCATGAGCCACCCCTGCAGTGTGGGTTTTGAAGGTGCAACCCACACTGACATCCTCACAATGCTGAGGTGGGTTGCATCTTCAAATCAGGTGGGTTGTGAGTCAAAGACCCTAATTAAATGGTTGCAATGAACCTTGGGAGGCTGGGGCTGTGGACTGAGGGTTTTGGGAATAAGGCAGGCCAGATTCAGGAGAAGCATCACCCAAGTCAGATGTATTACTTCCCTTGTTGCTTCTTTTGCCCCATGTTTTTGGCCCTTTGTGGGGGTTATTGGGATTTGAAAGCACTCCAGCCAGCTTTGCTTGTTTTTGGAATTTACAACAGCATGGAGGATCAGGGATGGTCAATTCTAGCATAAAGGAAACAATTCAGCCTCATTTATGGTGTTCAAAGCTACATAAATAAAAGAATTACATAAATTCATAAACACCAATTTGGCAGGGAACTTTCAATTAAATTTTTATGTATTTTGACAGTTCCCTGCCAAATCAGTGTTTATGAATTTATGTAATTCTTTTATTTATGTAGCTTTGAACACCATAATTACTACAAACTATTCAACTTGCATTGACATACATGTTGAATTCTGAGCTGCAGAGTACGGTTCACCAGGTGGTGCTTGCTCATTTGAGGAAATTGCAGAGGTGGCATTTATGTTTGAAGAGGAATTGAGAAAAGGGGGCAGAGGCAAAGATATCTTGAGAGTTCATGTTGGTATCAGTTTGTGTTGAATGTGGAAATTGTATGGAAATGAAGATGATGTGAGCCTGAGAAATATGAGGGGAGGGTGAGAAAGGACTCACCAAAGCAGCACACATAAAGGAAAGGAAAAGGATGACCCTATGATAGATATTTTGACACTGGGGTGGAAGAAAAAGATTCCTAGTGATGGAGTGGCATTCAGGGTAGGGGGGGGCATATAAGTGGGTTACACATGCACTGGGAGGTGTAGACTTTTGCTAATACTTGCTCATGCAAGTGCTAAATCTTAATTATGTTTGCAGACAAAAGCCCTAAGTGAACTGGGGAATGGCTTGTTGTTACAGGAAGCGGTCAACAGCAAGTAATGATTTCAAGTCTGGTGGGGAAAGAAAAGCCCTGACAGCTTCCACAGTCTCTACTGGGACACTCAGGACATATTCATCTACTGTGAAGTCTTGCAGCTGCTGATCTATTGTGAGCAGAGTCAGCTTTACCTGTGAAAACATCCATGAGAACTGCTGGTGGGCACCACACATCTAGTAGGGGGTTTCAAAGTTGAGTGCAAGTGACTTGCCTGAATTTTGGCAACTTGCTCTGCACAAAAAACTATGCAACCCAAGCTGCCAAAATTCATGGAAGTGGTGAGATATGACAGGGATGACTTGAACTGTGCATTATGGCAGCTTGATCTGAGCAACTTTCCAAAATTCAGGCTGTGTATGTTTGGACATAATACTTTTATTTGAAACAGACAGGAAATACAACCTAACACACTATGTCTGTAAGATATATTGATGGAAACTTGCTGCTTTTTTTAAATAATAAGAAGAGGAAATAAGGAAATCAAGACAGTTCATCATCATTGGCACCAATTAACCAACCGACTCCGGAGGTGAACTTATTACTCAGGGCGGTCGTCAACCGATCCGTGCCCACGCCAAAGCCCATTGGATGGCCAGCCGGATCATCGACAAGATGACTGAGTGATTGACTGAAGTCGCGTTCAGGCTTAGCAGCAGAAGAATGGGTGCTGTGGGGAGGAACCTCGGAATGGCCAGCACTCAACAACGAATGAGATTTACTCGTACTTTGGTACGACTCGCCAGGCTTGGATTTAGGACTACCTGGACCTGTACCACCAAGAGGGGGTAAGGTCTTGCTCTTGAAGGGGAATAACGACGCCGCCCGCTCTATTGTTCGACTGGCTAGATCTCCCCCTGGAATAACTAGGCTCGTCCCTCCTGAGGGCATCACTATCGAATCGCTCCTCGATTTCTCTAGTTCAGTAGACTTCCACTTCGAGTCACAATGATCGATCGAGTCGCTCCAGATGCTTCTGTCCAACTCGTTATTCAACTCATTCGCCTGAAGTAACTCCTCCGCAGCCTCCGCTTCCTTACATTCAACCAAGAGCCTCGCGATCTGATCGGCTGGGCAGATAATGATCGCATGGGCCATGAACCGGGTCTTGAAGCCCTTAAGACTCGCTTGGTTGGCTCCAAATCCGGTATATCTTCCAATCCTCTCGCAGGTCTTCCAAACAACTTCACACGCCTCCTCAACTCGTAGTGCTTTATTTTGATTCTCTTGTCTCGATCGCTTCTTCATACTTTCAAGTATCGAAATCATCCTTTCACACGTCTCAGTCCCAACCAGGAGATTCCCGTGTTCCATGGAAGAATTGACTATCATCGATAATGCTTTGATCTGCACGAGTAAATCTTCTCCATAACCCAACTTATTAACCAGGTCGATGATCATGTCTTGATGCTGATATGCGGTGCGGTTCACTTCGAGAACTTTGGCAATAAGGTCCAATTTGTTCGGCTTGAGACGAAACTCTATAGGTGACATAAGGATCCCAGCTTGCGATTCAATTTTAAAGGACGCTAGCCGACTAGTTGCTTCAATAAAGGCTCGCTCTCTTTTGATGTTCATCGTTTGCGGTACGACAGTAAGGCTGCGTCAATGGGATGGTTAATTCATGCTTGGTCCTCTGGAGCATAGTGTTTGAGACATGTGACATACCAATCATACGCCATCTTCATTTCTCTTGTATGCAAATTTCCCGACTCGGCATTGTCGTAATACTCGCGTGATGCAGCAATTACAAGTTCCTCTTGAGTTGAAGAGTCCAGTAGAGGTTCATCAGTAGTGGAAGAAAAGAGTGATTTGGCAAGTTTGAACTCTAGTAAAACCCAATGAAATGAATGCCCCGATCAGTTTGGGGCTTTAGGACTTGAAGTACAACAGCGGAAAGAAAAGTGGTCTTACTTCCGGAAGTCAACAAGCCAGAGAAAAACAGCCTTGTAATTTCTTGCTTATCCAACAAATCTAATGCGCGACGAGGCTGTGATAACTCAATCATGGCTTCTAGGAGCACCTCCCACTCTTCCTCACTCTCCATCTCCGTCCCTCCCTCTTGCCGAGCGATCTTAGTAGCCAGTTTCTCCTGCGCGATTTTATTTCCATGGAACCGGAGCACGAGGTCGGCAAGTCTGACAGGCACGTTCCAACGAGCTAGGACCTCGGCAGTCGTCAAATGATCATCCAAACCATCCAGTATCGATGACAACCTCCCGGTGTCAAGCTTCAATAGATCCTTGTAGATAAGATTTGTTCCTTCGGAGGTCCATAGGGTGGAGCCTGTGCAGCTCTGGAATAGGCCGTGCAGATAGTCCGCTGAATCAAATTCTTCAGTGCTGGGTATGTTGTCTGGGAAGGCAGGCATGCATTCAAACATGCGTCCCATACATTCCCATTCATCAATTGATGAGCTAGTATACAGACAGGCAACTAAAATCCTGGCGAGGTCTTCATTGCTTTTGATTGGTCGTTCTGGCAACTTCCGAGTAGGGGAACTAGCTTTGATGAGTGCTTCAAGCATCGGTAGGTGATTGGACTGACTGAGGGCCCACGTCCGGAGCGAGTCGGGAATCGTATTTTCTGCCCCTGGAATAGAAGCCCTTGCTCTTCGACTTTCGAGAACTCCAAGGTAAGGCAAGACCAACCGATGGATGTCCTTAATTAAATTGGTTGGCCTCGATCCGGCAAGATAAGCTTTAACAATTTCATCAGGAGACTTGGACGTCCATTCTTGTAACGTCCAGTCATGCTCATCTGGCGAATAAGGAGCGTCATAGAGAAGCTTGGCCAGCAGACTTAAATCTTCAGCAAGAGATTCAAGGCCTGGGACTCCTGAGGCTGCACCGTGCTGTATGATTTCGATTGCAGTGTCGATACAGCCCGTGTAATTATCAATAGCCTCAACACGTAGCAAATACCAGTCCGTCAATTGCTGGTCTGTTAAGTCACTCGAGAGAGGTCGTGGCTGGGGAGGACTGAAAATAGCGGTGATGACGTTTTTGGGCAGGGTGGAGGGTTGTGGTTTGAGGGTAGGACGGGGTAGGAGAGCGATAAGATCTTGTCCATAGTCTAGGTCACTAGGTCGTGCATGCAATGGAATCGAGTCGAATAGGCTAGTCGAATTAAGGTTGACCTGTTCGAGTTGTAGTAATCGCCTCAATCGATCGAGTTGAAGCTTAGAAGCCAGTAACAATGCCAAATCATCTAGATCTGATTGAAAAAAGGAAATAAATGAGGGCTTGGGCTCTAGTTGATCAATATCCTCGCCCAGATCTTCGATCGGATCCAGCTCTAGACCATCCCACTCCGCCGTTTCGTCCAATTCTTCTTCTGCGTGGTCATCTTTACTGGCATGTTCGTTTACACCATTCTTATTTCCACCACATTGTTCGGGCTGAAAAATCTCATTATAGACCTTCCATCTTCGCTCGGCTTGAACCGAGAACCATTTCGCCGAGCAAGCCTCTGCGACTTGCGCATCTTCTTGGATCAGCCCTTGAACTTTTCCGAAATTAGTTTCACCTTCGGGATCATCTACTGATTCAGTCAAGACATCCTTGAGGGAGAAATCCAAAACAGAAGACGAGAGTTGATCGCACCAAAGATCGGTAGATTGTCCTAAGAGTTTGATTAGTTGGTGTTCTTGATGATATGGGTATGCCGCTGTGGAGGATGATGGTAGGGATTGTTTCTGCAAAAAGTTGATGATCAGTCGGGCAACCCAGATTGGATCGGTTTCAAGTACGATTTCGAGTGAGGGCAAGCTGATGGTGGCTGCATCGGATAGCTGATGGGATAGGATATGTTTGTGTACGAATGATGGGTCGATTTCGAGTGAGTTTGCGATGGCTTCTGCTGTTGACCAGTCGAGTCGGTTGATGGCTTCCTGCAGGTTTTCCATTGTCGCTGCGCATGAATGGTCAACAGGAGAGTTCGAGTAGACAACTCCCACCGACGGGGCCCCGAGTATACCGAGACAACACGTGTCCCTTCCAGTTTGTTGTGCAGTGTACAAACTCCAAACCTCTAAACTTAACACAAGTCCTCCCTTGTCTAATAACCCACCTGGGGAGGTGAAAAGAGGTACCTACCCAACTACACACACCGCGCGCAAACATGTGACATTTTTTTTGAAGCCCCGCGCTGATGTTTTCTGAAGCTTTGCTGCCGCAGTAAATACGTCACCAGTACGCCTTTTATATTGTAAATATGTAGCCTACGCATCACCCAAAGGCGGATCCCTTCACCAGTAGATCCCTTTCACACTAGCATACAAAATAGATCAACAGCAAAAATAAAGTTTATACATAACACTAACAAAGGGCACAAAGGGTGTCAACTCCAAGGCAGAAAACTCTCAAAATCTTGACAAAGGGTGAAAAATTATGACAACATGTGACAGCGGGAGACAAATTCAATAGCAAGTCCCATCAGCCCTTGAGATCCCTTTTAAGTTAGTCCTCCAGCCGGATGTTGACATTCAACTCCTCTCAGATTTTTTGAAAGTTTTTGACGGGCTGCTTGAGATCTGTTTCAACTCCTCTCAGAGTTTTCAATGGGCTTCAAGTTGTATACGTAAAAGTTCGCCAAGCTACATGGTTATGTAAAAGATCTGTGAATTGATGATTTGATTACGAAAACAAGAGCCGACAACTCTGGAGAGAAAGAGTCAGACAAAAGAAGAGAGACAGAATTTGAAGAGAAACAAAAGACTAACAGTGGTCATGAAGAGGATTGGCAGAAGGAGCTGATAGAAGGAAGTGACAAGATGAGGAGAATGAAAGACAAAGGACTGAAGAAATGGATCAGTTGAGAGAATACAGGGAAGGTTGTTGTTGAAGTGTTGATCTCACCAGACAGGGACTGAGGCGGATTGAGTTAATAGAATGGAGAAGATTGAGATTGATGAGTTTGTGTGAGGAGATGAGTGAGATGGTCAAGGGATTTGAGGATTGAGGTTTTGACGGTGGATTGAAGTGTTGAAGTAAGATGATAGAGTTAGAGGGAGAAAGAGGAAAATGAACAATAGACGGAGAAAATAGGAGACAAGGAAGAAAAAGAAATCACGAGAGAAGTCACAGAGAAATCACAGAAATCAACATCAGAAGGCTAGGATTCCAACATTATGCTCTGTGCAGCTGCACTACATAGCCTCAAGGCTATGCCTCCAGCCAAAACACTTAAAATCAGCTGTGGTTCCTGCATGCTTCTCCACCTCCATCCACGTTCCTGTTGAAGAAAAATCCAGCCATCATCATAGAATTCTTATACATACATACAACAATTACCTTTCGTAGAATCGTAGAATAGTAGCCAGTAGATTCATCTTTCAGCCATGGGCCAAAACGACTTTCAAGCTTATTTTTCCCGCATGATGGAGCAGCAAAGCCAAGAGATAAGCCTGATGTGGGGCGAGATAGCCTCGAAAGATGCCATCATTCAACAGCTTCAAACTACCATATCTGGCTTGTCTGTGGGCGCTGATCCCATTCCAAGTGCCCCGACAACTCAGAAGGCGTCTGGTCCCCGCAAGTCTGGTTCAAAACCCACATCACCTGCTCAGAAGGACAAGGAGAAACAATCGGTGAGTATTTTCAAGTTATAGCTCATGTGAATTGATGTTGAATCATGGTCTTACCAACCCTCTTGCACTGTTTGTTTCAGTTCATCATGCCGGCAAAAGTGAGCACTCCGCCTGCAAAGTCAAGGGGTAAATCTATACCAATTACCTCAACCCCACCCAACCAGAAGGCCACCGCTGCAAGCCCCAAATCTAGGACTCCCAAAAAGCCTAACCAAATGTTGATGTTGAACCTTCCGCAAGATTGAAACAAGACTAAGGTCAGTCAAAAGCTTTCTGATTTAGTGACTTGTCAAAATGCTCCTAATGCACATATTTTTGAATAAAGCTTGCCTTCTATGCACATATCAAACTTCTTTGGGGGATAATTTAAAATCGCCCAATCCCACCCGCTCCTCAACCCAAAATGTTGTCCGAGTTCTACAGTCGCTTTCAAGACAACCAGCAGATCAAGAATGTGGCTTCTAACCCCAATTCTGCCAACATGGTTCCCACCAATGAAGTTCAAACACTGAAGGATGCTATACTTGGTTGTAGACGTGTTGGCCAGGGTCTGATCCATATCAAAGAAGCTTACATCCAATACGCCCATGGTTGTCTTGCTTGAATGGGATTGCGTGTCTGGTCTCCTAATATTGAAGAGCCCGTCAATTCTATCTTGAACTCTGCCTGTCAAATCTCAGCCATTTCAACTTTTTGTCAGATTGCTTCTACTGGAGCTTACAATTACATGAACATAAATCAAAGACACATCAGTAATTTCCCAGCCCTTACCTTGTCCTACAATCACTTTGTGCACCACGTCATGATGGAACAATTCAAGAAAGAGAAGAAAGAAGCTGGCACTTTCCACCGTGAAGAAGAGAAGAAAGCCATTCAGAAAGGTTGGGAGAGGGTTAGTTTGATTGTACATATTTTCAATGTTGGACTGGGCTTAATTGACCATTTTTGTCTCTTTCCATATATAGCTCCTAGATTCTAGGTACAAGTTTGTGGTGGCTCAGAACTTCCCTAACCACTACCAGAAGATTATCAAAGATTTCCATGCCCACAGTGACGACAAATACAAACCCAAACACTGCGTCTGGGTTATCAAGACCTTACCGTTCCGCTCCAAAACGGAAACCACCTTCTTCCGTTTTCTTGACAAGGTGATTTTATCCACCTTGGAAACTCAAGGCAAGAGGTCCCAACTTTGCAAACAAGTCATACCCAAGACTCCCAGACCAACGGTTTTACCTTGGGCCCCCAAGGGTTTGCCCCTCAACTTCTACAATGCGGATTGGTTCAACAATCTCCAACCAACGGCCAAAGATGTGACAGCTGACACCACCCAGGTTTCATTTTTACCCAACCCAGCTGATGCGCTACTAGGCAAGCGACACTCAGATGAAAAGCTTGGTGACAAAAATTTTACCACAACACCAGGGGACGATTCATGGCACTTGGTGTTGAGTGCCATAATTCATGTTTTTCTAGGAACATTGCAGGAAGTATTCATAATTCTTAAATTAACAGAACTTGAACACATGCTGATGTATCTCCCAACTAATGGGTATAGCTTGTGCATATCCACTTCAACTAAACTAGAACCCCATCTTACACCCTCATCAGAAGAGGAACTCAACCAAAAACCACTCAACAATGAATCTTGATTCACATTTTGATGTTGAGGAATTAACTATGGGTTGATACTAACAAAATATTTTTTTTTATCTTTTGGCTGTATCAACACTTTGAAATTAAAAATTAGGAAATTTCCAGGTGGTATCAAGCTGAATTAAACCCAAAAAATTTTTTGGTTAGAATTAGAAAAAAATTTAATGCAATAAAAACTGATTTCTTTTATCTGGTTGATCAATTCTTTCTCAACCAATAATATCATTTTCTTGAATACAAATTGGTTCCTTATTAGTATTGAAATTAATGATAAATATTAGAGTATTTTTTACAAGCAATGGATCCTAGTAAATGTTACTTTCAAGCTTCAAAATTCCCACCCCATCAAAGCTGAGCTCAACTCTGAAAAGGATACAACAACAAGATAAAAACCCTTTATAATTCGAGATCATCTCTCTTGAAAATTTACCATGTGACATTAACCTCTGTGGAGGGTTGCTACTCCTCAAGCAGCTACATGGATGTGGTAGTGAAATTCCCTGCGCAAATTTAGGGGCCTTTATTTCTACTTACTTATGTAAAGGAGGAGTATTAAAGGGTTTTCAGGTGAAAATTTTTCCTAGCTCAGTTTCCATCAAAAAAATTAAAAGCATGCTACGTTAATGTATTTTGAAGCAAGCCTTTCCACTTTCAGGAAAACCAAGTTAAGCTCAAAGTGATATTCCCTTTGCTGTCTAGAGTCTAGAAACCAGCTATTCCATTGATTGCAGCTAGTCAAGGAACTGAACTTGGGGTATTTAAATCTTATTGACTGTCATACCTAAAAATAATTGAATATTTGAAGCTGAACTGAATCCCTGAAAATGGTTCAAAAACATAATGAATGGACTTTCATCATTAAGAGAATCACATTTTCACATCCACCATTTGATAGTTACTTGGTTAAAACAATTGGGCCGGACTGTCTATTCAAAGAATTCCTCACTTAAAGGGATAGAGCCAAGTTATTAGTCAATTGTGGAATCAGATCATCACCTGATGTTGAGAGTCTGGAGAGAGAGAGCCCCAATGTCTGATGATGATTGTCTGTTCCTGGAGGTTCCCCAGAACAAACATCCTGGTGTGCTTTGCAATCCCACAATTGTTTGAATTTCTTGAGCCTATCTAAACCAAACCAATATAGAATAACTACACATGTGCCATACAAGAAAATTCACTTAAAAATAATTAAATGTTGCAGCTTATTCAAGAAAAGCATATGATGGATTCAGTGAGAAAGGGCTTGAAACAAAAAACTTATTTCATCCTGAATGTGAAAAGCCATTTCAGGTTCCTGCAGAGATGGATATAAATCAAAGAGAATTGAGAAGATATGGCAGTACTGGGGTGGAATCAGGTGGAATCATGAGAATGTTGACATGGATGTATGTATAAAAAAATGAAGCATGGAATGGAGTGAAAAACCTGGAAAAGCAAGAAATTTGGGTGAAGTTGCCTCCCTACACCAACAGAAATTATTTACAATTCATCCCCAGAAGACACAAGAGAACTGGTAGAATTTGAACCTGGATAATTCATCAGCTTTGTGTGAGGGTAAATATGAACAACTAAATGTTTGATAATGTGTGCACAAAAAGGCAGGATTGTATAGAAAAGGGAAAAAAAAACATTGTTCCACCTCCACAGTGTAAAAAAGCTGCATGGTGAGCTTTGGGAACAGCAAGGGGACAGGATCCCAAACCCTGAATGATTGAAAAACAATATATGAAGTCGTCATCACTGCTAGAAGAGCAATAGTTTTGAGGTGATGAACTGGAGAATGGTAACTGTGACTATAAAAAACAGGCCATACAGGTGGTGAACACAGACAAGAATTCCTGTCCATGAGTTTTGAACAAATTTTCATCATATGTTTCATCTTGGGATAGAGCATTGTAGGAGGGAGGTGTATGCATTCAACTGCTTGTAATATTTTTTTTATTTTTTTATTTTTTTTTTAATTTTTTAATTTTTTCTTTTTTTTTAAAAAAAAATTAGTATGGTAGCCTATTTCAAGCACAAAATCATATTTTTTGTCTTCCAGGAATCAAATTTCCATATTTCTGAGCTCAATTGTGGTCTGCTGTGCGAAATTGGCTCCAGATCCCAGCCAAAAATAATTGGACCTGGTGGACCACATTTGACCTCAGACAGCTGGAATTTCTATTCCTGCTATCTAGTAATGGGTTGAAAACCCTTATGAAAAAAATCAACCACAATAATTTTTCAACCTCATACATCAATGATCATATTGTTTTCTTCCTTTTTCCTCCAATTAATCTTCAATCCATTTCTCATCTAGAGGCTGGTGCTGTAGGAGCAAGCATCATTTGCACCCGGCCAGCCTCCAAACTTCACATCTCATATTTATCTTTTCCTTATCCTTGAGGGCTGGTTGCTGTGGGGAAAGTGTCATTTGCACCTGGAACCTCCCTCAATTATGCAGGTGGGGAACACTAATGTACGGGCGTACATTAGCGTTCCCCACCTGCGAGGTATGAGATTGGCTGCACCAAGGGTTTTTTTTTTTTCAAACAATCATATTAAAGTTTGTGTTGAATGAATTATAAATTTATGTCTATGGGAATGTATGTACATACATAGAATATGCAATAAGATTAGCTTAAAAATTGAAAAACCCAAGGGCTTCTACCGACCTAACCATCCACTCAACAAACTGGGTTGTCTGAGGTGTGAGAGTTTCTGCCTAGCGGTTCTGGAAGGTGGACACTATCAAAAGGTACAAATCATTGGGAGAAAGGGTATCGCTATGAGTTAATTCATTGTGGAAGTGCTTGAAAGCCTTGACAAGAGAGATCGCTGGGTCTGCAGCATGAAGGCCAGCGTACTTTCCCAATTTATATGGCTCATTGCAGTCAGAATATCTCAATTGCCCCAGCTGTTGTCAGGAGGACTTTCTCCCAAGGGCAGGAAGCTGGGTTGACTTGCTGCTCCCCAGCTCTTATGACAGATATATTTTTGAGTTCTGCATGAGTTGTACATGCTGATACACATTATGTTAATTAGTTCCACAATGGTTCAACTTAATTTTGGCAGCGTATACACAGGTTGCATTCAACCAACATACGCCATGGTTCAAACCAAAAATTGAACGAATATACGCGATGGCACTTGACAGTGAAGTGCCATGAATCGTCCCCTGGTGCAAAATACTGGGATGAAGTCACCTCTAAATACGACTTGGAGCACTTGATTGAGGAAAAGGACAGTGATCCAAGTGATGGTGAGGATGGATCAGATGGTAGTTACTGTGGGACGGTAATTGACTTGTCCGACACTGATGGCGAGGATGACAAAGAGGAAAATTGCGAGGAGGATGATTCAAACTTTGTTGTTGGTGAGGCTGGCAATGAGGACAACTCCGATGAGTATGAGGCTGCTTATGAAGGCAACACCAAGATGATCGTTGACGACAATTCAAACAATATCTATGGTAATGAATGGAACTGATGTTCAATTGCAAACTGCAATGCAATCACTGTTCCGAATGCTTCCAGGCTTTTTTCACTATGAAAAAGCTTCTTGGTGACCGTCAAATTTTCCTATCTTTGATCTCATTTTAATTGTATTGATATACATTCTCCTGTTAGCTCTTCTCACTGTGAATGTCCTACACAATCAAGTGATCTCTCCCATCTTCCAAATCAACTGAGCTGTTTTTCTTTATGCTTCACTCCTACATATCATTTTTCACTTGTTGCTAGCCTCCTGCATATCATTTTTCACTTGTCGCTCTCCTCTATCATTTTTCACTTGTCGCTAGCCTCCTACATGTCATTGTTCACTTGTCGCTAGCTATTCTTTACTCCTGATCAGAAAGACTGAAAATAACAACCCAACCATTGTTACGTTTGATTTTGATTTTTCTTCAGTCTCTTTGACCTGATGATTGGGTGTTTGCATATTGAAAAAGTAACCTTGAGCTCCTTGTCCCATCAGCTTTGGAGGAAGCGATGGTACCAACAATGTAATTTTCCAAGTCTCTTGGAAATCCGATGTCAAACCAGCACAAATAAATTCGCTCTTGAATTAATTTCCATTTAATGAGAAGTGGAAGAACAAGGAAAAAAAAGAGTAAAAGAGAGGGGAAAAGGGGAAAAAAAAGTAAAAAAGCAAAGAAGGAAAGAAGGAAAAAAAAGGAAGCAAAGAGTAAAACAAAGAAGTGAAGTATTCAACTCAAATCCATAGCAATTTCCTCCATTGGGTCTAATGCAGGAACACTCAAATTGAGTGAGTGCCACAAAACTAATTTACAAACATTGCCAACTGCCTTTGCTGGAACTTCTCCATAGGCACATAACCCGGAAATTTTGGATGCTGCAATCAATATGTATGACCCGTGCATCAAACTTCCCACTCCCACTTTCATTCTTTTCAGGAATTGTTTCCATTCAGCTTCAAGCCCGTCATTGCCACATATATTGACCTCTTGAGTTGGCTCAATTACCACATGCACCTCGGCGCCAACAAGTGATAATTTAAGAATATGTATACAGAATCCATACCATATGTTGCCATTGTCACGCCACCAAACACCATTGTTGGGCTTTTTCCTTGAAATAACAGACCCGTTTGCACACGGGGTTGAATTGATTTTTATTACATCCCGCAAAAGGATCTGGGCTCCGGCTGGATGTGGAAATTCTCAGAAATCTCAAAGGTGTTGATCCTCTAGCCGCAAGTGTTCCAATAACACATTGTATATCTGAATATCCAATAAGTGTGTTGTTCCTTTAAATGGGGAACAGGAAGTGAGCTTTGGGAATTGTTTTTTGTGTGCCAGATGTTGGCAAATTTGTTTTAACATAGAGAATTCAATCTGACCTTTAATTATTTTAGTCTTTCACTAATCACAATGTAGGAATAAAACATGATGACTGCTTCACCCACCCAGTTGGCAGTTATTTGATAGGCTTTGAAGCAAGCCATTCACATGCTCACCACTAAATTCCAACAAATCACTAAGAGGACCAAATTATCTTGAAACCTCACCAATGTGCAGAGCATAATGGTGGTTGGGATGTATTGAAATGTTTGCAAACAGATATGCGGAAGTTTTGCAGTAAGATTGATAGCTAGCCTCGTAACTTGAACAGTCCCCCTTAGAAATTGATTTATTCTCCACAAAGTGAGTGCACAGCACTCCACCAAACTGACCAGATTGTTCAGAATTAGTAAGTGACATTTGCGATCTGTTGGAGCCCATCTGCTGCCAAAGACCTTGAGAGCAATGAGTGGAATATGTATTGAAAAAAGCGAGTGCCACTCAGAGGCTTTCAGTTTACCATTTTTTTATGTCCCCACTCCTTTCGGCATACGCTTGTACCCTGTAGGAACAACAACACCATCCGCAAGTAAAAATAACATGGTTTTCTTTTGAGAGGTTGTGAATATACCCTCATCATTGAGCTCTTCCTCACTGACCGAAAATGAATCACTATCTTTTTCATCCACTTTTACTTCATCGTCAAACCCTCACCAGACCCAGAAGTGATGCTGCAGGACCCCTTTGTACCAATTGTGCATCACTCCAAGCACTACGTTCCTTACTGGGTCCCAATAGGGCAGGCAATTCAATTCTGACCATTGTACACCATTCAATTTGAGTAATCGTTTTTTCTGTGTAACTGTCGTCAAATCTTTCCACCAAAGAGACTGCTGAATTGTTGTACTGCCATCACGGGGCCTATCGACGACTAGTAACAGAATATCAGCCTTCTTGCAGTAACACCACGAGCAGAAGTTGGTTGCTGTGTTGTGGTAAGCCAATCTTCCACAGGACTCAAATATTCAACAAACCTCACAAGAAGGAATATATCACAGACACAGGCCCCCTCAAGTGTCACAGCAACTTTACACAAGGATACACAAGCAACAAACCCCCAGACATCTCACCTGAACCCCTTCAACCTGCAACCACAACTCTGACACATGAAAATTCTGAAATACACATAACCACAAGTCAGCCACAGGAAAATTCTCAACAATACACACAACCAAAACTCCAGCATATCAACCACAAGCCTGTTTTCACCTATGTTCTTTCTATTTTGTTCCATGAGGCTGTTGCCCTGGTTTCACCTTCATATGTACCCACAAGTTGGCCCTTTTTCCCCTTCTCTAGAATGTTCCATCCTTCTTACAGTTGTACCCAACCACAAGTTGGCCTTTCACTCTTTTACTATAAGTACTGCCCTGTTCCCCATGGTATTTGTTCCCCCATCAGCACACTAGGAATCAAGAAGTATTGCTTAGCACTGGTCATTAGCCTTATAGGATATTATATTAGTCACCCCTCTTACCTTGTCTGCACCAGTAACCAGTCTGGGCTTACACCATCCCCTGAATCAGAACCTCTCCACCATCCATTGTCTGCACCAGTAACCAGTCTGGGCTTTCACCATCCCTTATAACCCTGAACATATACCCAGCCCACTAGGAATCAAAGTAGTATTGCTTAGCACTGGTCATTGCTTTATAGGAATTTATTATAGTCAAGAAGTTATTATATTCAAGAAGTTATTATAGTCAAATCATCTTACCTTGTTCACACCAGTAACCAGTCTGGGTCTACAACACCATCACCTGCATCAGTTATCCCTTACCCATCCCCTTGTTTACTCCAGTATCCAGTCTGGGTCTACATTATCCCCTGAAATATCTGAACATCATCATTAGCCACACCTTATTCTTCTAGAGTCCATACTCTTGTTCTTGTTTTACTTTGCTCTCCCAAGATTACCCAGAGAGGCAGCCCTTCAAACACTCATCCCTCTCAAGCTCTATTCCCCATAAAGATTAGTTCCACAGCGTGTGAAGCAAATCCGGCAACCTTGTGTGTTGCAACGACATTGCCAATGAGAGTTCCTAATTGAACACAAACTTTTCTTCCATTTGGAAACTTGAATGTTGGGAGTCGGACCCCATCGTTGAATTCAAGAAGTTCTTCAATCAACAGCTTGAGGATGTTGGACATTGTAGTCATATTGGGCTCTTGTGGGCCTGGTATAACCCCCGCAAGAAACATATACCAAGATTGATGGCGAACATGAGGCGGTAAATCAAGGCAGGTAAGAGCTAGGACACCAACAGAAGCTTTGCGCCCGGCAATCTTGTTGCTGAATGGATTAAACCAATCAACAAATAACGCAAACGTGAGTTTGAGATAGCTCCCCCGGGCATGAGGTTTGATTTTATACGGATTGGTATTCTTCCAACATTTGGTTTGTTGATAATCAAACTGAAGATCAGGAGATGCTTTGCAAACAAGCTCAGCCCAGCCCTCAATACTCAATTCCACTTCAGGCAAAGAGAGAAACAACTGAAGCCAGCTTCTCAGTTCTTGCGTAGTGAAATTTAATTTGAATCTGTTATGAGGTTGAAGAACATGTTGCAGTTGATTACGTGGAAACAGGGAAACTCGAGGAAATTCCTGAGGCTTGACTAGATTGGTACCACATCTTTGGGATTTGGAGCTTGTTTGATATTGAAAAGTAGATTGGCCAAGCGGATAGAGAGAATAGCATTTCAGACAGCAAATGTAGGTGGGTAAAAATAGGCATCAAGTTGAGTTGTTTGAGTATTGTGTGAACATCGCGATACACAAAAGATTCTATGTTGTCATGGTTGGGGTGACTAAAGAGTTGGACAATTGACAGGATGTGGTCTCAGCCAATTCAGCATTTATCTTGACTGAGTCCACACACTAAATATAACCACATCAAGAAGAAAAGAATGATTTCTAAGAAGAGGACATCAGTCGCGGTAAATATCTAAGGGTAAGGTAATAAGCTGAAAATACATACCATACATCTGTGACTTTGGCTGAAAATTGTTTCTGTTATCTTCATTGTCACTCAACGTTGTATCTTGATTGGCTCTGACGGTACGTTGAACAGGAGGTTTGTTCTTTCTTGACAGAATCAGGGATTGAGGTTGGCATTTTGAATCAGCAAGTTGATGCTTTGATCTTGTCAATGGATGGATGAAAAGGCCTTTGTGTTTTCCGTCAGAGTCATGAAACATGTTTCTTGAGCATTTAATACAGGTGCACAAGACCCTGGTTGGTGTGGACATGTCAAACAATGAGATGAGAGCAGGTGAGGTTTTAGAAGAAAAGACGGGTGGAGCTGAGGTGTTTTAGGAGAAACAACAGATGAAGCTGAGGTGTTTTAGATTAATAAACAGGTGGAGCTGAGGTAAGAATTGGCTGATGAGGATTTGCAGAGGAAGTGGCTAGAGTAATGCTTCTTTGTGTTCAAGTTGTGATGATAAATAAAATTTTAAACTAAAATCTTGACCACGTTTTGAAATCTTGTTCAGGCTAATGTAGATATTTATTTATTTATTTAAATAAATATAATTAACAGTCCTTGGCTGAATACATGGCGGTGGTGATTTCTATGTTTGGAATCATTTTATTAATGGTTGCGTTGAAATCCCAACCTAAAATCACAAAACAAAAATGGTGTTGAGTTTTCATAGTCTCAGACAGACACCTCTTTCACTCTCAGCCTTACCAGTATGCATGAGCGCACGGCGCCCGCTCTCTGTCTCTGCTTTCCGCTCTCTGTCTCCGCCCGCCTCAATATTCCGCTCCGCACTATCTATCTCACTCCACAAACCTAAGTGATACTCGGCAATGTGTAGTATCGCTTGAGTTAGGGTTTAACATTGTGCCTATAACAACTCTAATCATCTCTCTGCTACAACCTCAGACTCGTCAAGTTGTTCTCTCAAGAAAAAAGAAATTCGATGGCTCCTCCTTACGGCACAACGTGGCTCGTGTACAGTAAACCGCCTCCTCTAATTCTCATCAGTCAACACTCCAAGTCGCTCACCTTTTCCCCTTCTTCCACATCAGCCCGAACTCCTAGTGCTCATATTCTCCCTGCTCCTTACTCTAAAAAATCCTTCCTTACCTTCTTCAAGTTGTTTGTTAATCTCCTTCTTCTCTCTTTCTTCTCGTTTTTTGTTGACTCAAGAACTCATCATTGTCCTTCTCCTTTAGCCTGCTTCCTAGAATCTTTTGCCTTAAACTCCTCTTTGAATAGACCTCCCTTCATCTTTTTTCTTGTCATCAGCAGTATGCAGTGTTCTTATCTTCTCTTATCTTGTTTGTCATTTCATGTTCCTTATTGACTTATCTTGTTTTTTGTGTTCAGTCTGGTTTCCCTTTTTTAGCAATTTAGTCGAAGACTTGTTAAATGGAATCATTGGAATTCCATTTTTTTTGTGGAATATTCTTGTAATTGGCCCAAACTGTATTTGGACAAGGTTATACGGTGCAATCTGGGTTCCAAAGCCAACAGATTGCGTCAAAACTGAGTTATTAACTCAGTTTTGACTGGAAACCTAGCCAGATTTGAGTTTGAACTCAAATCTGGCAAGGTTTGCACCTTGGTTATCAGAGGTTTTGGTCCAGCTTTGCTTGGCTTCCTTTTTTGGATGGTTTCCTTTTTCGGGTTTTTTTGCTCTCAATGCTTTTTTAAAGAAAGGTCTAGAACACCATAAAATAAACTGAAAAGTCGAGAAAAAGTGGTCTGGCATAAAGTTGAAAAAAAAAATTGAAAGGAACTTGTAAAAAAATGGCTCTAACTTGGCCTGAGGAGTTCATAATGCTTTTAGAACATCAGGCATTCAGATTTCCTTGGCGTAATTGCTGGCACCCATATGAGCCTCTTGCACGGGCAGGACTTGATGTCTGGGGATCAAGTCCTCCTCATGGTTATTTTTCACACTGGGAATATTCCCAGGGGCAACAACCTTTTTTGACACAAAAAGCTTGCCAGGAAAAATTCAATTTTTTTTTTGGTTGGGTTGATAAATCAAAAAAATGTCGCTGTCAATCCGGAAAAAAAATGGATCATTGATGGTACAGTGAGAGATTTGACAGGTAATTGGATCTGCAGCCAAAACCAATTTGATTTGTTTTTGCTGGAAATTGGAAAACGTGCCGACCGAGTTTTAGACGTCAGTGCCCGCTGTGGTACTCTAAAATGTTGAAAATTTAAAAATTATTTCTTTTATTCTTTTCCCCTTTTCTTTCTCTATTTATCTCTCTTTTCTCATACTACAGGCCATAAATCAGCATATCTGATTGGAGAAACGGACTCTACGGCTCAAATTACCCTATGGTCACCTTGGACGGCAGCCTCTCAAACCCCTTGGATCAGAAGTTACACACCCTCCTTGGCCATCATCAGTACATATCACCAATCACCACTATCATTTACATATCACACTCTTTTACACAACCCAGGACATTACACAACCAACACAACAACATACTACATACAACAATCCAACTACATACATCAACAACCCATACACTCAATCACATTGTCATGCAGGCTCATGCAGATCCCATGCAGGCTGTCATGCAGACACACATACCCTCTACCCCTATCTTTGTTGCTTGTGGCTGTGCATCAATCAGCTGATCCCTGATTGGAGCTATTTTAGTGTATTTTCCTTATTTGACAGACACCACTTTTTGACAGGCTGTGTAGACACATGACCTGATGGCTGTGCATTTTAGTTCAGTTTTGGTTGTACTAGTGTGTTCCATGGCTTTTCCAGGCCAGCACAAATCCCTCATTCTGGCTAAATTCCCTCAATGCTGTGCAACCAGGCCAGCCAAAATCCCTCATTATTGTCTATATAAGACTGTAAATTTTTTGTCATTCCCCCCTTCCTCACCAGATTTTGGTATCAGCCTATTACACATACCGTTACTAGTCTTTATCCCCTATAAACACTATCTGTTCTGGTCACTCTATAGTATTAGCCCCTTCTATATTATAGTTTCACAATATTAGTTACCCCTTATATATATCATCAAGCCTTTATATTCAATCAACCCCCTTATATCCAATCAACCCTTTATATTCAACATTTCCCTCACTGGGGCTTGAACCCACTACCTTCACCCAACTTTATTCTCAGAGCCTGAGCCCTTACCAGCTAGGCTATTCACCCTTCTATAAACTCCAATCCCCTTCTCTCACTCTATATTACCCCATCACTAGGACCTGTGTTCAATCCCTGGTTGAAGCACTTGCTCCCACACCTCCACTGTGGGAAAAACATGATCAACTGCCTGCAGTTGACATGCTGAAACTCCAATGAAGCTTGTGGTGTTACTCAAACCTTTCTCCAATATTGATTCAACCAAGCTTGGATGCACAGTCACTGTGCACATTGCACAGTGACTGTGCCAAAAAATCTAAATATGCAAATATGTGGAGTTTGGATGGCAGCTTGGCTGGAGCATGCTGAATGTCAACTGCAGGCAGTTGATCAAGTTTTTTTTGCAGTGCTCATAACTCATAACTCATCACACATCTCATTCCTCATCACTCCTCATCACTCATCACTCCTCATCACTCATCACTCCTCATCACTCAACACTCTTCACCAACACTCACCACCACTCATCATCATCCCTCATCATCATCATACACCTTCACTCACTCTCATATATAAGATCTCACTTGGTCCACAGCCATCTCAAACCAGACCATCCCTATCACGTTAAATAAACTGCCAAGCGATCTTGGTGGTCTTGTTTTCTGATAGCATAGAAGGGAAGAGCTTGCAACTCATTCATCCCCTTCTCAATTCAGCAAAAGGGTTTCACAACACCTTTTGAGTCTTACACCGCCTGGCAGGAGATCGGAATCAATACACAATCAAGCCGTTTTTTTTGAACGCTTCCAACCAGTGTGTAGAAGCAGGTGACTTATTTACTGCGGCGGCAAAGCTGCGGAAAACGTCAGGGCGGGGCTTTGCAAAAAACGTCACCTTTTTGTGCGTGGTGATTATCGTAGAGGGCACAAACTCTCCCCCGTCCAGGTATACACCAGGCCATAACACGTAGGCCTGCCATCCGTGTGTTCAGAGGTTCCTTTTCCTGCCACCGGTCACCCACACCCATGTACTTTGTGTGACCAAGGTGATTCACACAGGTGAATATACTACAGAATGTCAGATCACTCTTGGTCATCAATGAGAGTATGATTTGTCAATAGGAGAATCAGATCACTTCAAGGAATCTCTAGTAAACCCCATCATTCCCCTTTTTGACTTGCTGATCATCAAGAGTATGATCTTTGAAATTGTAGTCACAAACTGTGGACATATGTTTGATTCCATCAACCCTTCAGAACATTTTCTGTCTTCAATTTCATCTACTATGCCAAAAACTACTCCCAGAAGTTCTCAACCAACATCCGCCTGCAATATGATTGAAATTGAAGATGAAAATGAAGCATCCTCTCTCACTCAACAAATGTGATCCTCCAAAAGAAGTTGGATTGGGATGCATTTTACAGAGTCAAAGGATGGTACTGAGTTAGTTTGCCATGTTACTAGGAAAGATGGAATTGAATGCCTTAAGAAAATCAAGAAAGATAAAACAGTAAGTACCGGTAACTATTCAGATCATCTCTTACGGGTCCCCAAGCTCGAAAATCCTCAATCAGCTCAGTCACAGAAGACTCAAAAAACCCTGACTAACTATGTCAACAAAAAGACTCCGGGAGCCAAGATGCAACCACAGGTATTACTGTACGTTCAATTCTTTTATATTTCTGGAAGGGAGCTTACCTGAGGTCTCTTTACAGCCAAAAATGAATCTGGAGACACTGAAAGATGCCTTGGTATACTTTCTGGCTGATTGCGACCTCCCAATTGCTTTGGTTGAGAAGAAATCATTCCGAGATCTTCTCCAACTCCTCAATCACAACACAAACACCTTTGGAAGAACATGCATTTTGGCTCACCTTACAAAAACTTTCCTCCGCACATCCGAAGTTATCAATATGAATTATATCTGTACCCAGAAGCAACGGTGGGCCAGCTACGCTACCCGTAGCGTTAGCGTAGCGTAGCGTTAGCTTATTAAGCTACGCTACATTAAAGCTACCGTTAGCGCCAAATTTTGACAACTAACGCTACAGGATTTTGAAAAAAAAGAAATGTAGCTTTAGCGTAGCGTTAGTTGTGCTCCCCAAAATACAACTCACGCTAACCAGATTTCCTGTTAGCGGTGTTGTAGCGGTGTTAGTTGTCAAAAAAGCTACGCTAACAAGTAGCGTAGCTTTTGAATCAGCTACGCTACATGTTAGCGTAGCTGATATATCAGCTACGCTAACCTGTAGCGTAGCTTCAGCTACGCTAACGCTACATGTTAGCGTAACTCCAGCTAACAGGTAAGCTAACCCAGTGATGGTGATGGTAGTGGAGGAGAACAGTGTGATGATTACTGGAAGAAACAAAGAAGATAAAAAGAAG
>SMGU01008446.1:0-19454 GCA_004348175.1 Puccinia novopanici
GGTAGTTTTGTCAGCATCATCGTCTGCAGAGGAATCGTTACCTCTGGCTTTCTTGGACTTTCGTCGGATGGCTGGCCTCTTAGGGGTTGATTTCTTGGAAGCAGGAGTTGATTTCTTGGGCATGGTGGTGGTTTTCTTGGATAATGATTTTTTCTGATTGGATTTATTTTTTGGAGGCATGATTCTGGCAAGGTAAAGAATTGAGTATTTGGATTAGGTGTGTATTGGGATGAAATGAATAAATGGCATACCTAGCTGGGGATCAAATTGTTAAAAAAAGAAGGGAGGAGGTGATAGGATTGAATCGTGGAAGTGGATAAAAAAGTAAGGGAGGACGGGATATGAATAATCTTTGCAGTTTATTTAAATCTGAGGCTGAAATATGTGGGAATCCGTGGGTTTTTGGGGAATAAAATGTGGTTTTAATTGGTTATACTTGATACGTATTGGGGAAAATAAATACATATTTCAAAATTTTATCCACGGGTTTGAAAAGTGTGGATTTCTCAAAACCCGTGGATTAGATAATCGTGGATTTGGTCATATTTGATACCCCCTATTGTGGTCTCTTTTCCTTCATTTCAGGGGGAAAAATTCAAAAATTTAGACTTTATTCAATAAAAATTCAAGATATAATATGTCTAACCTCAAATATGGACTCCAAAGACCAAATAAACCCTAGCCACTCACTGGAACCACCCCCATATCTCTGACAGATTGGAAGATACACATACTTCAAACCCTTCGTGGATTTATTATTCTTCCCAGACTCTTACTTTCCATATGAAAATTGCACTGCAAGAAAAAATCAATCAACTGCAGGCTGTTGATTGAGTTTTTCTTGAAGTGTTGCATAAAATTTTCCACCCATTTCATTCAATTTCTCCTTATTCATTATCTTTTATGCACCTCCTATTTTTATTCATTTTGCTAGTTCTATTTCATTCTATTTTGCTCCATTGGGGGTGAGAGAACATTCCATTCCTCCTAATATGCATTTATGCTGGAAAATCCCCCCTAATCTGTGTTAAAGCTGGAAATAATATCTGAATCTGTAACTTTAATTTTTGTGGCACCTCATATTTTTTACTATATAAGGAGGTCCTCTGGCCCCCCATTTGTATCTCATCATCCCATCATCCAATCTTATGGGCACTGATCAACACTCATCCAACTTTTAGTATCCTGAAAATCTTACACTGATTAAACCTTATAAACTTTATATGCTACCTTAATTCATTGAAATATATTAGTCTGATATTTAAAAAGGGCCCTTGGTTCAAGCCCACCTGATCACAACTCCCTTCACAGTGGCCTTGAACAACAGGCTATTTTGACATATAATCAAAATAGTCTTGCTTCACTTTTATATCCCCATCCAAAGTACCTGAGTTCAATTCCTGGTTGAAGAATATACTGCACAAATCCTCTTTTATCTACTTTTCTCAACAATTTCATCATCCTCCATTTCTATATTCTTCATCCTCCCTCACCATTGGCAAAATCCCAACCTCTGCTCAATCACCACTCTCATTATAAACACCTAAAATAAAGAAATCTGTCATTGAAGAATTCAACTGTCACTCTCAATCCTGAGGTCATTCCATAGCAACAAAATTCACATATTCAATCAATCAAACACTTATCTTGAAAATAATCACTATGACTTGAATAAAATCTGCCAAGCTTACCTTGGTAGTCTTGTTTTCCAATAGTATAGAAATTCAGAGCTTGCAACTCCATCATGCCTTTCTCAATTCAGAAAAAGGGTTTAATTAACATTCTTGAGTTTTACAATTTTGCTAAGGAGTTTGTTATATTCATCACTTTGCTGCTTGGCCTGAAATTGGAAACAGTTCAGAAGTGTGATTCAAATGGGTAGAGGTTACCCTGCTAACATATACCAGATGATTAGAAGATAACTTGAACTTATAATATCATTTGTTTAATGCCATCAATAGTTGATATGTTAATGATGTTGTAGCAGGTGCGGTAGAGATGGTAGAAAAACGCCTATTTATATTGTTTGCGGAAGGGTGGGAAAAAAAACTGAGTTTGGAAATCCTTATCAGCAGACACATGAGAACAGGATGGGAATACTGTAAATAACTCCTGTTTTCCTGCGTGTAGCATTTGCAATAGACAAAAAATTTATCAAGTGATTGGTTTATCTGCCTTTTTTGCATCAACTGATGGATTTTTGGCTTGCTTGTGCAGGCTTGGATATATCCCTCTTTCTAAAGAATATCCTAAATATGTCCAAGAAATGAACTGAGAAAAAGAAAATAATTTAATTCCATGCAAATTTTCCAACATCGCAACAGTTGCTTCCTTCACTCTCATACAAAGTTTGAACCTTTCAAATAAATAAAACTTGATTATGATTTAGGAGAAAATTTGGATTTGTGTGACGAAGACACTGTTGGCCCCATTGAATCAGAAATACAATCAAAGACAGGCTGTATCAAATGATAAATTCAATTGGGAATATTTGGTGGTGGTAGATAAGGTGAAATCTTTCCAGTGAAAGTTGGTAAATGGGGTAACTGAATTATATGAAGAGAGGATTGGTCCCTCTGTGCAGTTATCTCAAGGATATTTATTTAATATGAAAAATTGTGATTCAATGGTGTTGGTGTTGGAATTTTACTTGTAATAAGCAAGGCCCACTCCACCTGCTGTGGGAAAAATAATAATATTTGTTAAATATCCACTGAGGGGGGAATTGATTGCTAAATATTTGAAAGCTATTAAAACTGACAGGTGGTTTGAAGGACCTGCCCCTCTAATAGTACTACACAAATAGAAGGAATCTTGAATCAATATTTAAATAAAGATGTCTGATTTCAAGATAGATTTACCATGTATAGTAGAATCTATCAGAACTAGATAACCTTAATCAATACTCCAACAGACCTAACACAACTCCTGATGATGGATAACAAACCAGTGGGATTTAATATATATATATAAAGTCTAAGACTACTAATATTATCTCTGATTGTTGATAATTCTTCTTGTTGTTGATCTAATAATACTACTATTTCTAAAGTTAAAATTTCTGCTTGACTCTAACACTACTACTACTAACTAAATATCTAATCAGACTGACCACTATAACACTAAAAAAACTAATACTACTAAACAACTAACCACTAAAACAAATCTACTAGCTGGTAGATCTGAAAAGGCTCCTCTGATTCAGTGCGGAAAGGTTAGATTTGGTGGGGGGAGGACCTTCTTTTATATTGAAGAGTGAGGGATTTATGCTGGTCGGTTTCTGCTTGAAACATGTTTCAGCACAGCATGATGGCATATTCTGCACAGCAAAATTTTGTTGTTGGGTGCTTCATCATGTTCCAGAAAATTCAAAAGCTATGTACAGCACAATACATGTGTTCCTGGTACTTGTTCCTAGTCAGGGCACCTGCATTTTCTCTGGTGTCATGTTTCATACCTCAAACACCACATTTCTGCTGGAACATTTCACTACAATTCTCCTCATCCAATATTCAGGGTATTTGCCTCCCTTCCCACTTTCCTACTTCCTCTATTTTTCCTCTTCAAATAATTGTTCATTTCTGACAATTTTCCCAATACTTAACTCCTAGCCCTTAAAAAACATAAACATTAATCATCCCTTACAAACCCTTACTGTAATAACTGGACCTAACCTATCTTCCATCCCTGGTCAAGACACAAATTTTCCCAGCCTTGGTACATCCTCTGTTCAATCCCGGGTTGAGATACAAATTCACCTGGCCTTGACATATCCTGTGCTCTGTTCCCATTTGAGTCATAGTTCCCCATCCACATGATTTTTGTCTGTACATATTGTATATATCCTAGCACAGTTATGATAACACTTTCTACTCTTGTAAAGAATTTCTTGTGCATGTACTCATCTGTTCACAATACCTGCCATGTGATTTTGGCATTGTAACACAAATGGAACACCAAAATTGTTAGGTTTTATATCCTCACCTTCAAATCTCTGATTGCTACTTCTCTGCACTCTCATTCAAACTTAAGATATTTTGTTTTTTGTTCACCAACTTTAATTAATCTCAAGTTGTAAAAATTCAAAAACCATTCAGGCATTTCTCAAGACATCAAAAAATAGAATTCAGTAAAAAAATTCTCTTTGAAGCTTGTCAAAGCAATCAAACTCTGATATTCCTCCTCTCTTATGAAATCAAGATTTCTCATTTCTGAACTCAAATAATTTCTAGATTTTCTATTTCATCCATCTTGTAGCTGCACTTTTCTCATGTGTTTTTTTCCTTCTTCTCTGTTGTTTCATCTCTGAAATTGTTTTCTATTTGTTCTTACTGTTTCTCTTTTCTCTTCTATTCTCTAGATTATCCCAAAAAAAAAAATCTCCTCCTCCATAAATAAACATGGACTGCTGATCTTTATACTTTTTACATCTGTCCTGTAATCTTTTGGTATGATCTCCTCATTGTTCTTAAATTCGTGCCTGATTTTTAACTTTGTTTTCTTTTTCAGATTGCTTCCGTTTTTCAGCAACAATAATCTTATTGCTCTCTTCTCATTTTCATTTTTATTCTTCAATTCGCGCCTGACTGTTAAATTTGTGTTATTTTTCAGATTGTTTCTGTTCTTCAGAAATTTTAATTGTATTCCTTTAGTTGGAATTTGTGAGAATACATACAGTCAATGATTTGAAAAAATTAATAGGCAGGGAGGTTGTATCATTTCAGCTTGACCTGATATTTTAATAAATCACTTCCTTCAAGAATGGGGAAGCAGTTCCAAAGCTTCAAGCTGAGTGGGATTATTGTTTAGAAAAAGAAATCAAGCAGAAGAAAAAACTCAAGAGAGAAACTGCCACTTTTTATTGGGTTTCTTTGAAGGCAAAAAAAGTGGTGGTGGAAGCACAGGTTTTGTTGGATATGGGAAGGCAGTTGTGGTGTATGGAGGTTCTATTTAGTTTAGGGGGATATGAATTTTTTATATTTCTACTTCACCAATCTCCTCCTCTCCTTTGATGGGCTTTTCCATTGCGTCCTCATTGATGTGTATGTTTTTATTCTTGCAGAAGAAGAACTTTTGGAAATATGAAATTTTATGATTTTTTTCACTCATTTCCTTTTGTAGTTGGTGGACCTGTAGTAGTAGGTAATCATCCACATCTGAGACAGTTTTTTGGAAGCAAGATATTTTATCTGACTGTTTGACAGTATCATAGTTGCAAGCCATATGTGGGAAAATTTCCAACTACTGGAATTTCAATATATTCTTACAAGATTGGTGTAAAATTTGTTGACCTCTCTCCAATTGAAGGGTATCAAACATGGATCTGAGATTTTATTGGAATGAGCGAGTAATATCAGTATGGAATAGATTTTGGGAAGTTAAATAAAAACTTAAATACCAGTTTCATGTTGATAGAAAACATTTCTTCAAGTGTTTCTACCTGTGTGCAAATGCCCAATTGATTATAGAAAAACTTGAGCCATTAGGTTTTTGTCTCAAGTAAAATTTCTTTAGTTGAAAAGTGGTTATTTCTTCCGCTTAGAGAGATAAGAATCCTTTGAAGTATTAGTTTTCTCAATGAAGTTAGGAGTATATGATCAAGAATAAAAATTAAATGTGGTAGATACAATCAATAGCTGACAATTTGTGTGATTGAATGAGACATCGGTGCCCACACATTTCACATGCTGATTAGTCTCCCAATTTCACCCATTTTTGTGTCCTGTTTGGCTTAAAAAAAGGTAGAAAAATCATATAATCTGGCCAAGAAAGCATGTAGTTTAGGTGAATCTTCATTTGACACAGCTTGGCGGGAAGCAGGGGATAGAAATTTTGAGTAGAAATTCTTTAATTCCACTTGTGGTTAGGGATGGTTGGAATGAAATCAAGTTGTCCAACTGGTAAATTTTATTTCCCCATTTTTATCCTGAATGTTTCATGAAATAATTAGAGAGAACAGAAGTAATTTATTTGATGTATTAATGAAATAAAGACAGACATAACTCAACACATAAGATAATTAAGCCTCATGGGCTTTCTAAATTTGGTTGATCATTGAAGTAAATTCTTTTTTGGAGATGATCTTGTTGGAGGGTATCCCCAGTGCATGGAGGAAATTCCAAGCACCAAGTTTGTGTGTGTTTGTTGGGTCACCTAAGTGTGTATTAAGAATACACCATTATATGTTCCATATGGTGTGTGATGGGCCAAGGATGAAGCAAGTTTTTCTAAGTTGAGGCTCAGGGTAATGGCTAGGTGTATGTAAGGCCCAAAGAAATTTGGAATTCTTTGCTGTACCAAGGTCTCCACCAATTACTTGAACTTGCTTAGCAAAATATTCAGTTTTTGATCCTAGTTGAGAACTTATTGAATCAATTAATTGGCCAGCACCCTCAAAAGAATTTTTGGAGGAAGACATGAGCTTCAAAATCAATATCTTTTGTTTAGATCAGTCTATCTGCTCGAAAACAGGAGGATTTGAAAGCTTTGCTAGTCGATGCAGATGGTCAATTTTGGCAACATAATGATTCGTAATTATGCAAGAAATTTGAATTTTGGGAGCAGCTTTGAAGTGTACATCTTCTTCACTGGTGGGCAAGAGCATGTTCAGAGAGATCTTAATGTTCACAAATTTCTTCATGCACTCCTGATATACATCTAAAGTGAGCTCTTTTGGATCAAGGGAGATGAGTAGAGAGGGTTTTGGACAGGTAATGTGTACCCCCATGCTCCATGGAACATCATTGACTGGTGACCAAAAGAGTGAGCATGCACCTCCTCTTCCAAATCTATTTTATCAATATATAGAAAGGGCCCAATAGGAGCTGATTTGTTGGAAGCCATCAAATCTTTTAAATACTGAGTAACACATTTTGATAAGTTTTAGAGGGCCTTGAGGGAATTTTAACGTGATGAGGTAAGACCAAGGAGGTGCAAGTACTGGTTAATTTGCTTGGACAAGCCAAGAAGAACACACTGTTTAATAGTTGTAACCCATTTATTTGACAGTTCCTTGTGAAGGAAATCATTAATCTGAATGAGTCAAACAAGTCATGCCAGACTTGAACTGGGATCCTTGTGAACATTCAGCAAAATGAAATAACTTTTTGTCATTGGAATATGCTGCCAATGAGGATTCATAACACAGGCATTCCTTTTCCAAAAATTCATTTTCCCCAGCTCAGCAGCATTTCCATCAATTTCAGGATTGACATTTTTGACTGTACAATTTATCATTGAGTTCCAGAGAGTGAACAGAAAGGGAATGTGGGTACTGATTTCTTGCTTGCAAGATGTTAATTGTTCCATAGAAAAGAAATCTGATGTGAATGTGTTGACACTCTTTAAGGAAGCATTAATGAGGCCATTTCCACTTGGGGAAGATGTCCAATGGGGGCAGTTGTTTTTTTGATGATATATGCAGCCTGCTCATGAATGGAAACATCATTATTAAATTTGAATATTATCTAAAATCTTTTTAGATTTACCTTGTTAGATATAAAATCATGCCACCATAAAATTTCATTGTGTGAGCAAGAAACAAAATTCTTAATTGCCAATATAAGTTTTGTAGTGGAATGCCAGCCCATTTGAGTCCCCCAGAATTGATTTCAAGCCAGTTCAGAATGTTTAGAGGTCAGGAAAGCTGCAAAAAAAATTGGAGTCATGTTAAGACTCTGGATTAAGTTGCAGATATGAAAAACCTTTTTGTCTTCCAACCAGTACTGTGTGCTGTTGAAGATAGTGGTGTTGCAGAGAATGGTTGGGTGGATGCAATTGCAGTGGCTGTGGAAGAAGGATTCAAGGAAAGGTGGATGTATGGTGGCGCAGAAGATGGTGATTTGCATGGGTTGGGTTGGTTCATGGTTTTTTGACTGGTTTTGGAGTAAATCAATAAAGAATTGAATGCCTTCTAACCTGGGTTGGTAGGGATATATAACTATATCAATGATTCATAATTTTAAATACATATCATAAATCAAATTATCATGTTGGATACACATGGGATAAATATGTACAATTGAGGATCAGATCAGAAGGGTTCAGGACTTTGTGGATCTGATTAAATGCACTTCGAAGGGGCTATAGGTGATTCTATTAAAATAAAACAAATTCATAATCTCAGTAAATTCTATGGGAAAAGTGGCTCAGCAAAGTTTGAGGATTAATCTTGTGTAATGGGGTGTTATATGTTTCTGCCCAATCTTTGGCCTGTTGCTCTCAGGCCACAAGAGGGACTTTTGGTGCAAGTTCCTCCCTTATTTCAGTAGGCCCTTTGGGACCCAAGAACAGGTAGTTGATTGGTTTTAAGGTTTGGACAGAATATCTCACAGCATTTGGAAAATATTTTTCAATTGAAAATTTGGTTCCTTGACCACATTTGAAAACATTCACCATCCAGCCCAATCACTGTATTTTTGCATCTGGCGCACCCAAGCCTTTTTCAACCACAGATTACATCTGAATATGAATTCATGGCTGAATTTTACCACAGGATGAGCCAACAAGACCTAGTAGTTGTTACTAAAGATGAGCAGTAGGGCTTTTAAACCAATGTAACCACCTGAGTGAGGTACCTACCAGTAAATAAGCCTACCCCATGAGACCTACTAAGGAGAATAGTGGATATGATATAAACAAGGTGCAAATCCCAAATTGGGGTGGAGAAGTACAGAACACACTTTGCCTCCATCAAGCCAAAAATAAATTATTTTCTTGTGGTATCCAATGAGTCTGAGAATTGTTGAAGTGGCTTATCTGTTTTGGTAATAATGGTTCATCTGGCTCATCTTGTTAAGTTTTTGTTTTAAGATAATGTTTTAATTGCTGAGTCTGTTGAGCAAGGCTACCAGACAAATATTAATTTGCTAAGATTGCTAGAAAATATTTTTAGTAGTTATTATCTATGTATGTTATATGTGTGGATAAATACAGCAAGAAGCAACCAGTCTATTTATAGTGGAGTCCTCCACTCATGAGTATGTACAAGTCCATTCGGCCCTCCTCTTCTCTGAAAGCATATTAAGAAACTAGACTTTCCTGGGTGCTTTCCTCTTATGACCCGGTACTTGCTAAGTGTGACCTTTCTATGCTTACGCGTCTCTTTTTCTAATGTCATTGCTTTTCTTTTACTATTCTTGATAGCACTTATTTCTTTCATTTTATATCTTATCCATTTGTTGTTGTTCTCTATTTCTATTGCGAGATTTTTGGTTGTTGCTTGTTTCTTTGCTTTTTCCTTTTTTGTTTCTTTCCTTAATAGTCCTGAAATGGATCTTGCGTGTTCTTCCCCGGCCGTCATGTCTGATCTCGGTGGCCGGGGAGTATCGGTATGAACTTCGGTGACCTGTGTTGTCGCCAGAGCTGGTGACATCCCAGTGACATTCTTCATTGATCGAGTTGAGATTCTTCTTCAACACATCTGTCTTGGTCTTATAAATAGGATTAAAAATGCCACAGCAAGGTGTTTGGTTCTTTTTTTTTTTTGCACTTCCATTGTCTTGTGAATTAAATGCATGCAATTCTGTAGGAAGGGCTAATTACAAAATTTGGATCATCTTGTGGAAGCTTTCAATTTCCAATCAGAACATGGCTAACCAAAACAAGCTCACAGAAAACCAGATGCAACCTCTGACACTGATTCCCTTGTCTAAAGAACTTCCAACAAAATCAATGTGGTTGGGAAACCCATGTCATGCAACCAACCCAACGTACTAGGAAGCACCATGAAAAAAGTAATGTCACTTGTTCAAAGGGTCCCTTTGTAACCCAGTATGTCACTTGATAGCAAGTGACACTAGTTTTTTCATGGTGAAGGGATTTAGTTGGCTGAAGCATGAAAGGGAAAGTTTGAGGAATGGATGGGATGTTACTTCAAAGTTATCTCAAAGATAATAACTCAAGTTCGACGATTGGGACGCAATAGGGCAGTGGCTATTGGCACAGAGAAGATAGATGTGTAAACTGTTGGAATCTGCTCTGTGCCGCGCTCTATTTTCGCCTTTGTCACACTCTGTGTCGCGCCGTCTTGCCTCTTCAGCTCGTGACAGAAACAACACAGACTTGTGAAACTGCTCAAGTAAACCTAATCTTGCTTCAGTAAAACTCAATTTATCATCAAGTATCACATCAAAAACCCTAACTAGTCAACTCAAAGAATCACTCGGTCTCCTCTCTTTCTCGTTTCCCAGGCCCAATTCTCCTTTTCCTTTTTCTTCAATCAACATCTCCATCTCTGCAACTTCATTGCCTCACCGTCTCTCCAACTCCACTGCGTCATCATCTCAACTCCATTGTCTTGTCTCCTTAAAATCGGCACTTTTGCAGTGATACCTCATCAATTTGGTGAGAATTGAAGATGGATCTCTTTCTCTTTTCCAATCCTTAAAGCTTTCCCATTTCTTTGTTAACCTTTTCTTCTTCCATGTCCAGTGCCTCTGCTCTTCCTGTCTCTGTCTCCTGCTTCTTTATCTCAGCTCGTTGTGCTCTCACACATATTGTGCTTCTCAGTGGTATGCTTCCTTTCTTGATCTCTTCATTTTAAAAAATCCTGTTATCTCCTCTCTTCTCTTCTTGTCCATCTAATTTTTTTTCTTTTTTTTCTTTAGAGATCTGGTTCTGTCTTCAATAAATATTTCAAAAAGCTGTTATAAACCACAATATTAACTCACTGAGGAAAAGGAAAAGAGTGAAGAGAATACAAGAGTTTATATATTCGAAGACAGAGGCTCAAGCTCAAAGATGTGATCATAAAAATGGCCGAAGCACAGAGAGAGGTGAAGTCATAAGGGACAATGCTTCTAACACAACAGCAAAGGAAATGGAGTGATTGAGGATGAGGGATATCTGCTGGTTTTGAATGATTGAATCTCGACGAATGATGTCATGTCGAGGAGCAAGCAAGAGAGGACCGAGCTTGGTTGAGAGAGAGTGTTAAATGAGCTGAGTCAAGAAGGGACAAGATTTTCCGGAAAGGGAGTGTTGGTCAAATCTTGAATGTCCTTCGGAAATTTCGAAGATTGAAATCCGTGATTGCATTTGATTTGAAGAAATGTCGAGCTTTCATTGGTTGGTGTTGCGCGTTGAAAGCAATGGTTTGATTGTTTGGTCGAATTTTGCATGCTTTTGGACAAGCAGCTCTTGATTCAAAAGTTTGACACGTGACAAACCAGATACAATTTGTGTCTTGACTACTTAATTCTTTTATCAGATGTATTGCCAACTTATAAAAATGCAATCAACCAAAAGCTTAGTTAGATTGAAAAATTCAACCAAAATGATTTTTATAAAATTCAACTCAAAATCTTGATATATATCAATCATCAGTATATGAACACTTACATGAGGAACACACAAATTTCCCCAATACTATATCAAAATTTAATGAGTTTAATGCAAATTTACATGCTGGCTGATATGCATATCAAATCTGAACAAATAAATTTGAATATATTTTGTTAGGCCCTTTCCTAATGAGAATCAGCCATATTCCAGTTCTTCAGAGTCCTAGGATCTTTAAATATGTGTGAGTTTTTCATCTTTAGTGAAACAAAGTTATCCTTGATTTTGATGTAAGCAATGAAAATGGGGCTGTTGCTTTTTGGGGCACAGAAGCAAAGCAAGAAATTTTGAGAAATTTGTTTGGAAAAGAAAAAAAACTGGTGTTTCAAAGGCATTAGCCATGGCTTACACCATACACTGCAAAAAAAAAACTTGATCAACTGCCTCCAGTTGACATTCAGCATGCTCCAGCCAAGCTACCATCCAAACTCCGCATGTTTGCATATGTAGATTTTTTGGCACAGTCACTGTGCAGTGTGCACAGTGACTGTGCATCCAAGCTTGGTTGAATCAATATTGGAGAAAGGTTTGAGTAACACCACAAGCTTCCTTGGACTTTCAGCATGTCAACTGCAGGCAGTTGAGCATGTTTTTCCCCCAGTGATAGATGGCATATTCATCCAGTCCCTCCTTCCAAAAGGCCTTGATGATGTGGCAAGTATACATAGTAGGCTATATTCCTTGATTCAGGCAAAATTGCTTGAATTTTTGACTTCTTTATATAGTTTTTCTTGTGTTTCCATATATGCCTGTTCTTGGCCCCCCAGGCTTAATTCTTCTGCCCTAAATCCACAGTTACCATCAGGCTGCACATCATATACTTGTTATACAAAGTTCTGGACCCCTTTTGAGAGTTCATGAAGCGGGTGGGGGGCTTCTTTGGGCTTGGGATGGTCCTGGTTGAATGACTTTTATAAGCTCCTCAATGTAGTTTTTCCTTGCATGTTTTGGCTGATTGAGCTCTGGCCTTGATCATAATAAGTGGATCTGATGTTTGGGTCTTGAGTTGAGATCCTGTAATTGTCAATTGGTATGCTATTTTTATGTTGCTTCAAATTAAAGGATACTGGAGGTTTTATAAGACTTTGGCTTCTTGATATTGAAAATTGGTATGTTTGGCCTGGTAGTAATTGAGAATATTGAGAATAAGAAGTGGATCTTCTTTTGGTTTCTTGAGGAGTTTTAATTGAATATTAAGAGATATTTCTAACCCTTGAATTGAGCTGGTCACCATTATTATATTGATTTAATCTATTTATGAATACACCTTGCATTTGGGTTGGATGGGTATCAGGGAGGGGTGATAAATGGGGTTTCATATTATCACTCTCAATGGGGAATTTATGGGGGTTTTGAGGTTGAATCTGGTATGTGGTTTCATGGTTAGTCACTTGGTCTGTGGATGACTTGACTTTTTTTTTTTTGTTCTGTGGTCTGGTTTCACACTGTTTACTGATTTCACCTTCCCAAATCTCATTTTTCCGTATCTGATTCCCCTAAATAAATTCCTCCATCATTTTTTCATTTTATATATGTGCTTGGAATAATTTTTATGAAATATTTTGATGGATATCTGGTAGGTGATGTGAAACTGCATTCAGGAGATAACTGTTAGTTTCATTTTTAATGATCTGATGAGTGATTCTAGATCCTTCTTAACTTCCTTTATATGGTATTTTAACTACTACTACTCAACATTCCCCTCCAAAGCAGCTGCCTTGAAAATTGAGACAGCATAAAATGTGCCAATTGGTTGGTAGAGCTTCCATCAGCTAGGTTGTTTGCTTCCATTCACATGAAAAAAAAGTCACAAACCCTAGCTGGAGAATAAGTGGAAATTGTTTCTTTTTCAAGAATAGTCATTTTAATCTCCTTCTGAAAATGCTTTGTTGCTACACTACACTGTGCTTTTTGGGCACTACGCAATAGCGTAGTGGCCTGTTTTTCAGGGCCATTCCCGGTAGCGTTAGTGGGGTTTTTCCGCCGCTACAATGTATCTGTAGCGTAGCGGAAAACCCCTGCCAACGCTTCCAGGTGGCGTTAGCAGAAAAAAAAAATCCACTATGCTAGTGGTTAGCGTAGCGGCTTTTCCGCCTTTTTTTTTTTTTTTGCTTGAAAGGTTGAGGATGGCTTACCCGCTCGAGCATGAACCCGAGTGAGGTATTAATTCGATCGATCGTGCGTTCATCCTTAGTCAGCGCGAAAGCGACAATCGAGTTCTTGGACGGTTGAGTTGATATGGGGCTGAGTGTGGATTGGATGACTTGTTCGATCGAGAGGGAATGGCCGTCGATGATGATGCTGATGGGGTTCTTGCAGACGGTGTTAATACTGATGAGTGGGCTGATGAGCTTGTGGGTGAGGGCAGACTGAGGGGGTAACTCGTGTCAGTGCACATGTCGCTGTATTTTGGTAATTTAAATAAAAATAAAGAAAGATAAAGAACTTCTGGTTCAGTTGAGTTCTCGGAAAGATTAGCACTCAACATGAACACGATCAGCAGAAGAGGCTGAAGACAATCGTTGTCGCTGTTGAGTCTGGGTCATGACGGTGGCTGAGACTGTTATAATCAGTACTTTTTGAAGTTGAACTTGTGCCGAGAGGATCAAATTAACGGATGAAAAATCTCTGCTTTCGACAGCCCTTCGATACTAGCCTTTCAACTATTATACGATACGATTCCAAGCTGCATAACTGGCCTCCTGTGCAACGTGTCCAGATCTGACTACTTATGGACGACACATAGGGGGGATGAAATGTCCACATTGGCTTGACCTTCTAGTCGCAAGGTCAACCAGAAGAATTGGCAGGCAGCTGGGACTCCGGCCGATAAAATTGAGTGGAAGATTGTTGGACAAACCTTCATCTTGTGAGATCATCAAGAGAGTATCTATTACAACTCACAGCTGATCTTTGCTGAGGGACGCGTTCGTGAAGGAAGCTGGTGCCAGTCCCCTCCAGTGCAACGAGTGTGGAGAGTCCGCGGATACCGGAGCGATACGCTGCCGAGTCGGGACGGGCGTTGCCGCATGCCAGTACATCATCAACCACACCACAGTGCGCCCATGCGGCTCCGGCGGCGTGGTTATCTGACTTCCTCCCCGCCTCCTCGCAGGGGATTAGTCACCGGATCGCTGGAACCATCACAGTGACAGGAATGAAGGATGCTCTTCCATGTGACAAATGAGCATTTCAATCTCTCGTGTGATTTCCTCGTATGGTGGATTCAAAAAAGGCCAGAATGCGGGTATCGGACACCAAAATCGGTACATCCCCCTCATGCCGCGTATGCGACCGGACCACTGCCAAGCGCGCCGTAGCAGCAGCTTGGGCCAACCGGCGAGAGAGACGACGGTGAGCTTGGCTAGTTAAGTTTTCTTCTCCTTCTGAACTGCCTTGCTGGGTCTGGAAGCCGGATGACAAGTCGACAACGGTTGTCCAGCGTCGCCCAGATACTGAATCCGCGCCCCCCCCCAAAACACCTTGGCCTTATCATGGCACTCGGTCATCTGGTTCGCGAGATTGGCTGGCTGCATTGGACGACACAAAAAAAATGGCTATCGCTGGGGATGGCTCTCTGTGGCCATGGCATGAAGCGTGGAATTGCGCAACCGTCTTGGGCAGCCTTTCCAGTCATGTACCAACCTGACCAACCATGAATCCCGTCCAGCGGCAGTCACTCCTCTTCGCTGGCACTCTCTCATTCGAGAGACTCAACCTAACAGTGTTTGTATAAGTAGGGTCCACCGACTCCCACTCTGCTCTACATATTAGATAACCCTCCTCATCCCTTCATCAGTTGTCCCTCTTGAGCCGGCTCATCAGATTTTTGCCTGTATTAGTTTCTCCTATCCTCTCACTCGATAATCATCCCCAACCATCCTATATCCACTTTCCTCGACTCTCTCTCTCTCGTTCGGAAGATGGTGTACACACAGCTACTGATGAGCATTGTCGGATTAGCGTTGAGCATGACGGTGAGGGGGATGCCGACGCCGCAGTTTGGGGTGGTGGGGACGAATGTTCATGGCGGGCAGTTTGGGAACAGCCAGTACGGGACGAATGGGTATGACCGGAACGGATTCAACACGGGGTACCAGGGCGGACGGGAGCAGAGCGGGGGACAGTCCAGCTCCACCTCCTTCCAGCAGTCCTCCGGCACCAGCACCCAGTCCTCGGGCGGCGCCAGTCGCGAGTACGGCTCCGGTGGCGCCGCCGGCTTCGGCGCTAACGGCTTCGAAGCCAACGGCGCTAACAACTTCGGCAGTAATTACCTCGCCGGCTCCACCGCTCTCGGCGGCGGGCTCGGTCTCGGTGGCCTCGGCGGCGGCGTCAGTCCTCTCTCCACTTGCCTCTCGCTCTTATTCTATCCGCGAGCCTCACTGACTCTCTCTTTTCCCTTCCAGCTCGGCAACGGTGCAGGCCTCCCGGTAGGCCCTCCTAGTCTAGGCCTGGGTGGTGGCTTTGGTGGCCTTGGTGGACGCTATTAATCTCTTCCCCGACCTCATCATACCACGTAGACATCCCCGCCCTCATCTTTCTGTCATCCCTCTGCATCTCTCTCTCTCCGAGTCTGCCTGACTTGCTTAATTTGTCTTCTCCTTCGTGCTGGCAAGACCAACATCTTTCTGTTTTTACCATTTTTTTTCTTCCTTTCTTTCCTGAGTGCTTTTTTTGTGGCCCCTTGTGTTTGGTTTTACTGCGTACATTTTTTTCTGCACATCAAATTCACTGGGGATGGATTCCTCGATACAAGCTAAAATATGATGTCAAACCCAATGTGGGAATCCAAGCTCGTGACCCAGCCAGGTAGAAAAGACCAACAAAAGCAGAACTACACAAGAGATAGCAAGGCGATATTTTGAGAATAAAGGAAAAAAGTATGTACTGGTCAATAGACGACTTTAGCCAAGAGTTTCCAGCCGGGAGATTGGAGATGATCGGGGCTAGAGCGGGAGTCGAGTCTGGAGCCCAACCAGGTGGGAACGGAGTGATTGAGCTCGCCGACGATGTAATCAGAGATGATGACGGATGGGGTGTAAAGGACTTGGAAGCGAGTGGTAGCAGCTGTCTTGTTTCGATTTGTTTGAGGCTTGTGGGGATGATGGAGTCTGTTCGTGAGACAACTATTGAGAAAATGAAAGATCAGGACCACAAGACCCTTTTATGTAGTGAAAAATCATTGGAGAGGAGAGCGCACGAGGGAGAAGGGTCGATCAAGGGCCAGTAAAGGGCGTTGGACAGGCGGTGGAGGGGGGAGAGATCGGCGGCTCTTTGGAGGGGAAAGCCGAGGTTGATGAGGGTGTTTTCGAGCTGCAGAGGACGAGAGTTGCGGGGGAGGCCGGCGAGCAAGACGGCGCGGCCGGAGCGTTCGGGCATGACCACCTCGCCATGGGCTGGGCCGGCGCCTTGCGCCCGGATCCGACAAGCCTCCCGCGCCTGGTGCGCTAAGGCCGCCACATACGTCCGCCCCGTCCCGTGCTTCCGCGTCTCTTCCATCTCCACTCGACTCCCGCCAATCATCCACCCCTCTCGCCTCCCATTCCCCAGCCTCTCGCGCACTTCTTGCACCCCCCTCGCACTCGAAAACACCAGTATGTTCGTCTGCTGCATCCACGCTGTGGCCACATCGGGCACGCTAATCACTGCAAAAAACAGAACCACCGTCAGCTGTGGTGTCTTTCCTTGTGCGAGCATGGACAAAAAGTGACATGATTAGTGTTGGGGGAGAGAGAGAGAGGGACCTTTCTGCAACGAAGTGGGGTCTGAGAGGAGGAGGGTAGAGGCGACGTAGCGGCGGACGTCTTCGGGCAAGAAGCTGGCGGGCAATCCGTGCAGGACGCAAGTGCGTTCCTCATCGAAGAAGGTCCTGCTGCTGCTGCTGCTCGATGCGCTTGATGGTCGGGGAGGGCGGGCCGGAGCGTGGTGGATCCGTCGCCGACTGGCTCGCGCGGACTCGTGGTTCACCAGCTGTTGCACCGGTCGCCGTGGCGCTCGACTCAGTGCCATCCTCTCTCTCTCTCTGCTTGCGCTGTCGCCCTCGCCTTCTCTCCTCCCGCGCCTCCATCCTCTGCTGATGTAAGCTCCATACTTCTCGCTGTCTGTTCGTCTTCCAGATCCCGCCCGATCGTGCTTCATCACAGCTTTCAAAAGTCCATCATCACAAGCACCCTATCTCACTTGGCTGGACAACACATCTCCCGCGCATGGAATTATTTTTCACCTCGAAAAAAAACAATCCATCTGAAGCTCGTTTCCCCTCCTCAAATAAAAGGAATTGAACTTTTGTTATGCTACTAGTAATATATTTAGGCTTTGTTTGGCACAGTCATTTATGCAGGTGTAATAATGCGCAATGTTGTAAATAAAATAAATAATAAAAAATCCAAAATGACACAATCAAAATTTAATTCAGGTAAGGAGATTATACAATCAATTAATTGCTATAAAAAGTGGTTCAATTAATTGCTATAAAAAGTGGTCTGGATTTACAAGGCCATCTGAAATGCTTAAACAAAATATTATGAAAATTTTAGGAGGCTAAACAGGGCAAAAATTAGAGCTGAAAAATCCAATCCAAAGATGCTGTTGATTAAAGGGGGCCTATGTCTCCTGAATCTTGAGTGGCTTTGTTTATATTTTGCATTATTACAACACTCTTTATCATGGTTCCAAACATGAACTCATTATCTGCAGTTGGTTCTGACTATTTCTGTCTGGAATAAAGAGACTTCATCATTTATAATTCTACTGTATATGGGTCAACATTTTGGCTCCCAAGAAAAGCAAAAAAATTCCATTAAATTTAGATTACAGGAAGAAGCCACATTGTTTGAGTAGGATCCAACATGCCAGAAGCTGTTGCTAGTGCAAAAAGTAGTCAATTGAAAAATTTTAAACTTGTGGATCCTTCCCTTGGTTTTTTTTATGCAAATGTTTTGACACATTGATTAGAAAACTTGAGGTGATTTCACCTCATTTGAAACCCTGGATTGGAATTGAAAAGTCTCTTGATTTGCACATTAAGTCAAGGATCTTCCATTTCAAAGAATTGTATAGGTATCTACTAGTTGTAAACTGCTGAAAATATTTTTTTTGAGAAGATTGGGTGTTATAATTTTGCTTAATTAAATAAGATACTTCAGAGTAAATGCAAAAGAAAATATGGCACTGGAGATATAAATATCTGATAGCTCAGAAATAGCTCAAAATTTATTATAAGAATCTCATACACTGCAAGAAAAACTCAGTCAACTGCAGGCAGTTGACATGCAGCATGCTCCAGCAAAGCTTCCATCCAAACTCCACCTGTTTGTATATGTGTTTTTTTGCACAGTCACTGTGCATTGTGCACAGTGACTGTGCATTGTGCACAGTGACTGTGCATTGTGCACAGTGACTGTGCATTGTGCACAGTGACTGTGCATCCAAGCTTGTTTTAATCAATATTGGAGAAAGATTGAAGTAACACCACAAGCTTCCTTGGACCTTCTGCATGCCTCGAAGTTGAGCAAGTTTTTTTTTGCAGTGCTCTCTGATTGGTTCCTGGGGTGAGGTTTCAGTCGGGATGTGTCTGGTATATCTGGGGGAGTGAAATTTTTATTGTTCCAGGCACAAGTCTCAGAACATGAATTCACCACAATTGAGCTTTCACTTAATCTGACTGAAAAGGAAAACTGGAATAAATGCTCAAGAAAATAAATGGAAAGTTACAAAAGTCAATGTGTAATTTTTCATTTCAACTCAAGTGATTTGTGTGATTTCTTGTTGTAGTGTTTTCTATTTTTATCATAGCCACAAAAAAATTACTTCTTGGTTTCTCTGCAGTTGCAGCACAAGAGAATTCATAGGTAAGGCAGGTTGAATTAGATCAGGCATGCCTGTTCAACAAGATGTTGTAAGTATTTGCTGGTCTTACCCATTGACTGTTGGGACTTGTTTGTCCACCCAGCTTTTGGGAAAGAGGCTTGATCAGTGGCTAGAGGACTTATTCCAACCCAAATGCTTCAGGCTATGCATTTTTTGCATCAAAAGAAGAGAAGAAAAAAATCTCAAAGCACTGTAACACAGCTTGAGTAGTTGAGACCACCATTTCACTAAGGGGGGGGGGGGGG
>SMGU01008447.1:0-10149 GCA_004348175.1 Puccinia novopanici
CCAAGCTTGGTTTAATCAATATTGGAGAAAGGTTTGAGTAACACCACAAGCTTCCTTGGACTTTCAGCATGTCAACTGCAGGCAGTTGGGCATGTTTTTCCCACAGTGAAATATCCTATGGTTTTCTCATATTTCAGGATGGATGCTATGTAGGTTGAGTGGAAAACCCAGAACAATATGCCTTCTGGGTGACTGATGAGTGTAAGGGTTGAGTCCCTCACTTGATCTTCAGGAAGGAAAGGCAGGCACAGGCAGGAATTTCTAGAATCAATGTGTGGGTGAATTGCAGCTATATGGGAGACAGAGATTCTCTCAGTAAGTAGAACCACTTCATGACTGGAATCTAAAAGGACAATGAGAAACAAGGGAGAACACTTACCTAGATGGGAGAGACAGAGAGATTCTCTGCCATCTAGGTGAAGATGGGAGCCAAGGAAGTGTATCTGTTGTGTGTGTCACTGCTTGTGAATCCCTTGTGAACCCCAAGGGATGAGGGGGTGAATCCATTGGCACCTCTCAAGTTCATTGCAGCCCAATTAGTTGGGAAGAGACCGTGAACTTATCTCAAAATAGCTGGAGAAAACATCCAGTTTGCAGCTCTACAATCTCCATGCAACATCAAAAACACGCGCTATATGGTGCTCTTATTTCTTTTCATCCTTGTATCCAAATATGGATTTGGTGGCCATCAGATGGTGATACTGATAAGCTCATGGAATAAAAGCATCTCTTAGTAGAAAAAGTTCCAAGAGAGATAATGATGAGTTCTGCATGAGTTGTACATGCATGATGCACATGGCATTGGTTAGTTCCACAATGGTTCAACTTATTTTTGAAGTTGATATACCCATTTCATGCAACCAACATACCTTTGAACCAAACCTCTGCAACCATACATATGATGGCACTCAATAGTAAATGCCAGGAATTGTCCCATGGTGACTAAATTTAGCCCCACTAATCCTGGGATTAAGTCAGTTTCTTGTGCTCACAAACTTGAATCTTACATTTTGTCCCAATGAGTGCAGTTGCACTCCTGGATTAGAGGTAGTCTGCACTAATCTGAAGACCATAAGTGAGACCCCAATGCAGGCGCTCCAAGAGCTGAATCCATGATAACTTAAAGCCAGTATTTTCTGTTTCAACCACCAATATAATTTTGCTACATTCAGTGTCATGACACCTTGCTCCCACTTCTCTTCAGTCATGATCATTCAGAAGAAAACCTCTCAGGAGGAGTAGTAGTAGTTGTCAAAACTTATTCTGGATACTTTTATTTTTGTCATTTCAGCTCAATGTTGATTGCCATCTCAATCATTTCCCTCTCATGAGCTAGTTCTTTCATAGTGGGTACGAGGTGGATGTTTCCCAAGATTATACAGTTCTGTCAGGGCAGATGTGTGAAGAAGGGTGAAACCAGTGATGTAAAACAGTATGCCAGTTTAATTAGTGCTTAACTTAGATTACCTGTAGCACCGCCCCTTGCGAGTGCGCCCCCAGTTCGGAGTTTCAAGTTTGACCAGCAGAGAAACAGTTGCGTCGACGGTCAACAGGGAAAAAAGCAAGCCACAACCACCAGCAGAGATCAGGCTCACCGAAGACACATCAACGAAAAGTACCTCAGCCGACTCAACCCAACACACAACACAAGAGTCATCCTCAAACCAACTCACTCGCTCAGTACTCACAGTAATGGTCAACATATCGTCACTCCGTCCCGGCCAACCCACACCGCAACAGTCATACTCTCGTCTCTCCAACCAGCAAGCAGACCCAGATCGACCCACCTACTTTGACCAGGACGATGAACTGGATGAAGCCTTCAACGAGCCGGAGGGAGAGTCTCATCCGGGTGGGAACGCCGACGAGGAGGATGAGGATGAGGACGACGACGACATTCATCAGGACGAGCGGCATGGATTAGTATCTCACCATGCCTCGACAAGCGGCAGCTCCAACACAGTCCGGGCAGACACCACGCAAGCTCCTCTCAGTCGGCCGTACGACTTCGAGCCCAACAGCTCGCCCAGCCGATTCCAACCATCGCCCAGCTCCCCGACGCCCTCGCTTGGTCCGCCGTCACTGGTCAGGCTGGCTGGCATGGGAGGGGGCGTACAGAACGACGGGGTGTTTGCAAATCTCAGCGCCAAGCCGGACGGCCCGGGCGCCCGGCTCAATGCAGCCACAGGCGAGATGGAATTTGTAGGCGGAAACGACGACGGCCATCCTAGCGATAAGGAGGAGGCCTTGCCCACCTACGACACTGCCGCCCTCGACTCGGCCCCTCCCTATTGGGAAACTACCGTCACTCTGCCCGGCATGAATTCTGGTCCTTACGGCCTACTGGGCCCGGATGATGTCCTCGTTGACGGGCTTCCTGTCGGTAACTTGTTCGGTTTTGCTTGGAATCTCTTGGTCTCAATGAGCTTCCAGTTCATCGGTAAGCTAGGTTTTTTTTTCTTCTTCTTCCCATCTCACAGGTTGCGACTACTGTCTTTTAACCAATGTTATCTCTTCCAGGTTTCCTTTTGACCTACCTATTACACACAACACATGCAGCCAAGAATGGCTCTCGAGCCGGCCTAGGTATCACCCTGATCCAATACGGTTTGTACACGAGGACCCGAGCAATAGAAGGGACGAATGGGGGAAGCACGGGAGACCCGTCGCGCACATCGGCGTACAACGCCTCATCGATCCCGCCGACGACGACAGATCCGTGGGGTCTATTCGGGCCCTCATCTACGAGCGACTGGGACGGCTCGACGGAGCGGGGCTCGAAAGGCTCCCAGAATATGCCCTACGACGGCATCTCCAATTCTTCTGGTCATGCCTCCGGCGCCGCCAATGAATGGCTCGGCCTCATCCTCATCGCTGTCGGCTGGTTCTTGCTTTTGGGCGGCTTGGTCAATTATTGGAGAGCCGTCAGTCCACACTCCTCTCGACGCTTCACACGTCACTTCTCTGTCTCACTGTTTTTTTTTTTTTTTTTTCGTCTGCTTCGGGTAGGTTCGATGGGCTAGAGCAGTACGGAGCGAAGAAATGTTGGTCGGCACATTAGCTTGAGCCTTGAACCAACCCATGTCTTTCTGTCCAACCACCCAACCGACTACAAAGTACAAAAAATATCCTCTCTGATCCCTGTATAGTCTTTCCATATCTCTCTTGCCCTTTTTTTCCTGACATCTACACCCACACTGGTTAGATTTAATTCAAGAGTAAATATAAAGATCTTCAGATGCTCTTACTCCCCACCCCCTCTTTCACATCCGATTTCCTGAGTTTTATATATACATACTCTTCCTCCATGTATATCATCTTTCTCGCGGGCTACTCACCAATGAAATTGCAACCAACAAATAAAAAAGTACTTGAACATTTGGGTCTTTTTCTTTTCTTTGTTGAACATGGCTTGAAAGAGGATTGAATGAGTGGATGATATGAGCATACTTGATGTCTAGATGATCACAAGCTTGCTTATGGTCACTGGAAAGAAAAACTGCCCAGCTGATAAACTGAGAGTCCTTCTCTGTTTGTGTTGGGTACTCTGTGGTTTCACTGTGGAAAACTTGGAAGACACTTTCACTCTGATAATAAACATTCGCTTTCAGCACCCTTTGCTGTCTGCAACCCGGAAAGAGATTCTGAATATTCTGCCTGGAGAGTTTTTGAAGCTTGACTTGACTCTTGATATCTGCAGTCTGTTGAGATAGATAGATACGACAGCCCCTGCTCTCCCAACCACAACTCTACTTTTCCCCACTCCCCGCTTCTCACTCTTTTATGCACCCCTGATTTCCGGCACTCCTGCTGCCATTGATTTCTGCCCCTCACTGCACCGTCCCTGTGTCCACCTCACTCCTCAGGCCCCTGCTGCCCAATCACCAAACCCCTTGGACGACTGAGCCCAGTCAAGATTGCCCCCACAGAAACTCTTGTCTGCCTGACTCTCCTCTGATGCCTGCTTGAGCCCCCACAATCCCCTAATCCAGAAATCCCTGAACATCTATATTTGCCACACCTTATTCTTCAAGAGTCCATACACTTGTTTATTTTTTTTATATGCTCTCCCAAGCTTACCCACAGAGGCAGCCCTTCAAGAACTCATCCCTCTCAAGCTCTGTGAGTAGTTCCACATTGTGTGTGCTCTCTCAGAGATCACTGATATTCCTCACTCAAAGTAAAGCACAATGAAGAGTCCTTATGGAATTAGTTGCATAAATATTATAAAACTTCTGATATAAATAGCTAGTCTGTTTTTCTACAGTTTTCTGAAGGGGGAAGGATTTACAGGTGAATCTCATCAAGAGAGAAGGCAGGAAAGAATACATTCTCATCAAGAGAAAATTCAGAAAAGAATGAATTCTCATCAAGAGAAAAGTCAGAAATAATAAATGTCCTATCATGTAAGAGAGATATCTGATACAATGTTTTTATCTTATAGGAGGCACTAAGCTTATTCCACCTGGCCCTCCTCTTTCTTGGCCTCACCTGGCTTGCCTTCTGGTTCTTGGCTGGGGGCCAATTCTGTATCCTTCTTTTCAGGTTGCTCTCCTTCTTTCTTGGTCTGGTCTGCTTGTGCTCCTTCATCAACTTTCTTTCCAGCTTCGTCCCCTTTGTCCTCTTTCTTAACAGTTGTTTCTCCTTCTTTCTCTTTCTTATCAACTTGCTCTCTTTCTTTCTTGCCCTGGTCAGCTTTCTCTTCTTCTTGTTTCTCCTTCTTCTCTTGTTGTTCCTTCTTCTGGTCTTGTTGTCCCTTCTTCTGGTCTTGTTGTTCCTTCTTCTGGTCTTGTTCTTCCTTCTTTAACTTGTTTTGATTTCCCTCCTTTTTCTTTTCAGCTTCCTTCGCTTGGTTTTGCTTGTCTTTGGCTCCTTCATTGTTTTTGGCCGCGCCGTTCTTTGCATCTGTGGCTGCACCTCCAGATAATTCTAACAATTTCTGATTGGCTGTATTGTTTTACATGTGACGTTAGTACAAGTCAAGATTCATTATTCTTCTCAGGGGGGGAAACCTACCCTCAGTGATCAGTTTGCGGCCTTCAACCACAGAGAACAGTGCACTCTTTACTACCTGACTGTTGTTACTATTTGCAGCAATGAACCGCAGGCCACCACTAACAAATTTTCCTAAATCAATCGACTGATCCTTCCTTAATGATTCTCTGGTGAAATTTCAGAGAAATTCACTCACATAACTTGAGGGAATTCGCGATCCCTCACATTGCCCAATGCTCTCATTGCTGTTGCTGCATCACTTGCACCACTTGCCAATACTTCTCTGGGAATCTGCTGGGCTAGCTCCTGAAGCATCATTTTTTTTTTTAAAAAAAAAAAAACGATCAGTCGCAGTTCACACCTAAACCAAAGCTATCCTTAATTTTGAAGAAATCCTTACTTGGTCCAAGGCTTTTTGCGCAGCAGCCGCAATTTCTGCAGCGCCAGTACCTTCCTTTCCTATGATTGCAATTTGATCGTCTACAGCCTTTGACTGGGCCGCCAAATTCTTCTGGGCTTCTCCGATTGATTTCTTTCCAGCATCATTCAGGGAAAGTTCATTCACGCTTTTTTTGATCTGCACCCGGCCTTCAGCACCTTGCGGGCTAAGCCCCAGGAGCAGCTCTTTGTTTGCTAGGAGCACTTGTTTCCTGAACCAATATTCATCAGAAAAAGGTGAATACATGAACCGATAGGAGAGTATTATTAAATCAGCTAGGCACATCATTAGCCAGTCACATTGGGCTTACCTTGCGGCTCCAATTTTTTCCAGCGATTCTTTCACTTTGCCCTTATCTTCCGAATTCTTGGCAATCTCCTCAAACCCTTGACTTTTTTTTCATACCAGAAAAGAAAATTGAAGCTCTTCAGTCTACAAACTAACATATCCTTCTCTGCCGAGACACTAGTGAAATTCTTAGTGGTGAAATCAATTACGTTGCAAGTTGGGCGTTCTCTCTGATGATCCCAAGTGATTTTTGAGTTGAAGCTGGATCTTGTGACAAACTCGCGAGCTGCAATTCACAATGATACGTAAAGAGCATGAAGGAAATCATGAGCCATGTATCAAGCTTTTCAAGAATAATATTTCAAACTTACCGCTTGTCTTAAAAATGATTCTCCGGCTTCAAGCTTGGAGGCCACTTCAGCTCCTTTCTTGATGTCTGCAGCGCTAGTGTTGGTACTCTATAACATGACCCAGAAGGTTCCGGAGCAAACAAGCTATATTGATAAGAAAAAAAACTCTCTGGGAGAGTACGGCTTGAAAGGGAAAAAAAAGGGCTACCGTACCTGCATCCGTTGCATTGTGTTATCAACAAGCTGGCTAACTTGAGCCAGAGTAAGTGCAGCTTCTCGAGCAAATTTTCCACCGCCGCCGAGTTCTTTTCCCCGCTTGCCTCCCAGCTTCCCAACCCCGAGTTCTGGTAAAGGTGGTGGAGGTGGCACGCCTTCCCCGACAGCTGGAGGGACCTCGGACGCAAGCTGACGGGAGCCAGATTTTCCTGTTTTAGCCAAAAGCCTTCTGGCGCCGAATTTAGCCTCTTTTTCCTCTGAGCCCCGACCGCTCGAAACTCCTGGGACGTCTTCTGCATCTCCTTCCTCGTCTTCCACTGCCTTCCGAGCTCCAGCGGGTTTCCCTTCTTTTCCTTCGGAGTTCTGACCGCTGGAAACCTTGGGGACCTCTTTCCCTTTTTCCTTGGCGGCTTCACCGCTCGAACCTTGGGGACCTCTTTCCCTTTTTCCTGGGCGGCTTCTGGGGGAGGAGGCGGAGGAGCGGTTCCCACGCCTGGCGGGGGAGGCGGAGGAGGGGTTTCCCCGCCTGGCGGAGGGGGCGGAGGCGGAGGAGCGGTTCCCACGCCTGGCGGGGGAGGGGGCGGCGGCGGTCGGACACCATTGGGACCCACACCTGGAAGACCTTGGCTCAGGGCTGCACCTAAAATATCTTCCAAAAGACCTTTGCCCAAAGGTCAAATTGGTGCTCCTCCTTCTTTACCAAGACTCCCAAGTTCAGCCTCCTTGCCCGGTAAACTGCCTGGTAGGCCTCCTGGGGTACTGTTGGGTACGGCGTCTAGCAAGCTCTTTGCTTCCCCTTTGCCAGACTTAGGTGTTCGAGCAACAAGTGAAATTCGTGATCTTGCCGCTGTCCTTCTCCAAAGTATGTTATAAACTTGCACAAGCTATCTCGTCAACATCAATCACACCAGTTATAAAAGACCTGGTCGAAAAGAGCGACTCACAAGACGTCCCTTTTGGACTTGGTCAATGTTGAATAGTTGCGCTCATGTGCCAGCCTAGCATTGATAGTGATTTCAGAAACTACCATCAAGATACCAAGTAGGCCGAGTAAAGATTTGATGCCCGGCATATCGCCTCTATCGCACTCAAGATATGCTACGCTAATGTTTCAGAATGTACTATATAAATACGAAAAAGAAGTTGATTATGCAGGTTGAGCGCAGCTCAAGAAGATGAGAATGGGAATCTGGTAGCTTCAAGTTTAATGTATTTATGTAGACTGGGATGAGTTGCGACACCGCTCTTCAGTAGTAGCAAGGCCTTGACCTCTGCAGTGCAGCCTTCAAGAGCTTGTAAATTAAAAGACAATCTGTTTCCCTGTGAGTCAGGGATTCAAGTAGCTCGCGAGTCCACAATATACTTGTAACCAACCAAGTCGAGAGGGGAGTTGTGTCCACCAGAAACTGGACAGATGAGAGTGATGCATTCTATGCTGTCCAAGTTCATGAGAGTCTCGCCAAGCGTTGACTCATTACACAAAGACTCATGCTTTTAATCGCGTCGAGCCCTTCCTGCAGGTTGTGAGCTCAATCTTGGTGCTTATCAGAGCAAGCCGATGATTATGGTTGGAAGAAAACGGAAGGAACTATGTAGGCCTACGTCAAAGGTGCCATGTGTTCAGCTCCGAATGCAGGGGCCACTGGATTCAACATTGGGATGTGGTACAAAGGCCCGGCACAGAGTCACCTCAGGGCCGCTATGTGCATACACCTGGTATGAAGGGGGCCTAGACGGGCGCTCCAGTCGAGCTACAAGCAGGGATTCCTTGATGTCGCATCCTAGCAAGCGACATCCCAGCATTTAAGGTGGTAGCTGCTTGCTCACAGTTAAATTTGTTGCGGCAAGCAAGCTTTGAACTGATGCTAAAATACACCACAGCCAGCTGTCAGGGGGTTTTCAAACAGAAAAAAATAGATTCCCCAGGGAAATCAAATTTTGTCCGCTTCATGCCCATTGGCACCAATTTTCTGTTGCTCTTTTGCCATTAACAATGGTCCTGTGCCCCAGGCATGGGAGCACAGCTGGAGATTGGTTGGAAACCAAACTCCTTGAGCATTTCCAAATTGGTTACACCACGGCCACACATCCAAGGATTGTGAAGCGGAAAAAATCTGAATCCCCTGCGGAATCGAATTTTGTCCGCTTCACAGCTGCCAGAATTGATATTCTTTTGCCTCTTGGTGAGGACATTGACTTTCTGCCACAGGTGTGAGAGCCATGTCTCCTGATCAATTAGACATTCATATCAAGGAGCGTTGTGGAATTGACTTGCCGCCTGCATCCCATACTCTCATGGATGAGGGAAGCCCCGGCCGCAAAAAATTCAATTTCCTGATGAAATCGATTTTAATCCACCTGAAGCTGCCGGGATTTCTGCGCAAAGTCCCTTTGGGGATGGAACAAATCCTTTGTAGTTAGAAATCTGACATGCCCACAATGGCCTAATGGTTAGCAAGGCCTGGTGCTGGTGAGACCACTCAAGATCAGGGATTGAGTCCCTCCCATGATCTTTTGGTGTGCTCAGGGTCTTTTAACCTTCTTTGCAGGAGTCAGAAGTCAATTTTATTGCAAATTTAATCCACTTTCCTGACTGATTCTCCAATTGATTGGAAAATCAGAGTGTTGATTACCCAGTCCAGGATGTCCTGACCAATTTAATGGGCAGGCAACTGGAATTCGACCCTTGAGTCAAAATACTTCTGATTTGAAGTGGCTGTGGTGTAGTCACAGAAATGCCATACTCTCACAGGTCAGGCCAGCTCAGAGCGGAAAAAAATTTATTTCCTGCTCAAAGCAATTTTTTTCCACTCTGATTCTCCGGGATCTGTCAAGAAAATGACCAAAGTCACACTTCATATAGCTTGGTTAGGGATACCAAGTAATCAGACCGTATGTCAACCACAGAGGTAATATCAACATACCTGACATTCCCCAAGTAGTTACCATTAAATAATTACATAATTAATATTGATAAATTATGTAATAAAATGTTAAAATATTAATATTTAATATTATATTAATTGTACTATACTTTATCAGAATAAACACAGTACAATTAATATAATACACGTACCACAATGAGTTAATTACATGACAAGAACAGTACTGAAACCTTAATAAAATTTAACACCTTGATTATAAATTATTATAATAGGTTTTGCCTAGTTTTGTCTGGCCTCAAAAGGTTTTGATTAGTTATGCCAGGTTTTGTTCTGTCTACACACATTTTGTCCTATTATTTTATATTTTATTTTACCTTATTCTATTATTATATTTAGCCGTTATATATAACATAAAATAACTTAACTTACAAAATATGCGCCTCAAATATGCTTATAAATATTATAATTGATAAAAATTAATTCTTTAAAGCATAAGCCCATCATTTGATCTGTATCCCATAATGAGGCGTCAACAATTTGTTATCAATATTATTCCCATCAAATGATGTGCATTAATTGGAAGTTAATTAACATCATTAATTTGAGCGCCAACAGGAAGGAGATAAAAAGTTGTTAACAACTTTATTCACATCAAAAGATGTGTATTAATTCAAAGTTAATTATCATCATTAATTTTGAGCGCTTCCTGGAAGGAGATAACAATTTTTTTGTTAACTTTAACAGCATCAATGATGTGTACTTTAATTTAAAGTAAATTACCATCATTGATCTGTTAATATTAACCTTGTAACAATCCAAGGGATTAACATTTGTTGATCTTGATCCCAGTGCGCCTCAAAGGTCCCACAAGGAAGATATTGGGCGCTTCTGAGTGTCTTGTTAGAATATTTAAGCACCAGCTTCCTCTGGTAAATTCCCTCAAGCCTCCCAGTCACTCAGAAAAGCGCATTCAGCC
>SMGU01008451.1:0-19549 GCA_004348175.1 Puccinia novopanici
TCAATCCTCAAGGAGACAAACTGGCCCTGGGACATCAAGACAAACTCCCATGGCTCAATTCTCAACTTTTTCTTTGCCCATCCTGGCTCAATTCACCTTGCTCAAATGAATCATCATGTTGCCCTGCTAGATGCAACATATAAAACCAATCACTACACAATTCCCCTCCTACACATCATTGGCCAATGTTGAACCAATTTCTTTCTGTTTTTTAACTTACAAAGACAACAAGAGCTATTTGTGGGCTGTGAAAAAACTGAAGATGTCTGGAGCCACCCAGATTGATTTTGACATGTTTTCATCACCAGTTGTGAGGCCGCTTTACAGAATGCATTGGGTGAAGTGTTCCCTCAATCTCAAGCTCACCTGTGCACATGGAACCTCAACAAGAACATGACAACAAATTGTAAGAATTAATTAAATTTGTGCAATTCATCAGACAGCTGGGATTTGTTCATGGCTGCATGGTCAAAGGTGACCTACTCAAAAACTCCCAAAACTTACCTGGAATGATTCAAGAAGCTGAAGAACTCATTGGCTACTCAACCATCAGTCTTGGAATACCTAGAAACCTCAATCCTTACAATGAAGGAGCAATTTTTTGTTGCTTGGGCTTGCCAACACCCTTGCCTAAGGAATCTAAATATGTCGCAAGTCAAATCCGGTCATGCATATCTCAAGACCCTAACAGTTTTCAACTTTTTAGCACTAGCGGTTGACAATTGGATCAACTTGGTGCATGAATCAATTTTCCAAGACACTATGAAGTCTCTTGTAAATTTGCCTTGATGCTTTATCCCTCTCATGGGCACCATCTCAAGTTTTGCAATCAAATAGTGCTCAAAGCAGTTCAAATGACTCCAAAAACTTGACCCAACCAAAATCTGTTCTCAAACGCTTACAAAGGGGCTGGGAATCCCTTGTGCTCATTGGATAGCAGACATTTTGGAACACGGAAATTATTTGGTGTCCACAGATTTCCACCCACAATGGAATCCGAAGTACAACCAAGTGGCACCAGTATGTTTGATCCTCCTTGATGAATTTTGTTTCAAGCTGATTTAATTGAACATTTTTTTCAGCCTAGCAAACAACCCAAGATCAATCTTGATGAAAAAAATCCACAAGCTATCAATGACCCTCTCTCACAAATGCCCAAAGTAAATTGAGAAGATTTTCAATCAAATCAACCAACTTGTTGCAGGCACTCACATTGCTGTCCCCATACAAGCTCCAAATGTCAAGAAAAAATCTCAAGGCCGCTCCTCAGTCAAGACCAATCAATCCACTTCAACAAAGCAAAATGTGTCTTCCCATGAGATTGTTGAACAGGAATTAAAAAAGAATAAACAAATATCATACAAGCAGCCAGCCAGAAGAATGGGCCCATTAGGTTGGAGATCAAAGCAAATCAAATCTTCTGGTATAATCAAGCAAGACAACCCAGAATCTGATGAAATTTATCTAACAGAAGAAGAGGGAATTAATGAAGACCTTCCTGATGATAACAAGCCAAACAAGGACCTAACTGATGACAAAAAGAAAAACAAGGACCTAGCTCATGAGAACAAGCTTAATGAAATTGCTGGAGAAGATTCTCGATACCCTTATCTCTCTCAGGTTCCAAAGAACCTCCAATCAAAGGTAAAAGATGTATTTGACCCCAAAGGAGATGGCAATTGGGGCTTCCAATAAATTGCACACACCCTTGGATATGGCAAAAATGGTTTCTTACACGTCCGGGAGGAAATAATCAAAGAGGTTAACACTAATAAGAAATCTTACCTGAAGCTACAAGGTGTTGAGACAGAAGTTAACAAGATCCTCAATGGCCTCACCATTGGCAATTGTGTGGAAGTGGTCCACCCTCAACATTGGCTGAACAAATGTTCACATGGCCAAATTCTGGCTAATGTGTATGAAAAAAGGCCAATAATGTTTCTTTCTGCTGCTTCCTGCAATTCTTATCTCCCCTTAAGGACAGTCCCCAAAGACTCTGAATCCTCTGACCCTTTTTATCTGCTCCATGTGAATGAAAATCACTGGGTTTTGGCTAAAATTGAGGGGACAGATAGGGTCATGCCCATTCCTCCCCCCATTTTAGCCCAAAAACTGCCCAAAGATCACATCCACCAAACCAAGCCAAGTGACGCAGAAGGAACTGGGGAGTGGAATTGATGTTGCATTACTTTGAAACATGGAAAAAAATGGGTGACTTACATAAAGAATGGTCTGGATCTCTTTACAGCCTTTCCGAGAAAGCTTGCAGACTTGAGACTGCTTTTTTTTCAGCTACTTCAATCTTCAGCCTCTTAGCCTATATGCCATTGAACATACAGGCTAATGGCAAGGTGCATTTTCCTTATCTTTTTTTGTTTTTGAGCTTTAGGTCTGAAGACCTGCACCAATCAACTCCTTGTGCAAAATTGGGTTTGATGCTGGTTGCCGCATGAGGCCAAGCCATTACAGTGTGGTCCCAGGACCCAGAACACTGTTTCCAGGGTGTCCTGGGACCTGTGTGATGGACTTGTACAGCTTGGTGGCTGAAAGTCAAAAAAATTGACAACTTTTCTTCTTGTCAAACTGCAAGCTTTCTTGGAAAGGCTATAATCAGAAATTGTAAATCACATTCAATTAGCCCAGCTCACATTGGGACCTTTAACACAGCTTTTAACACCTTTCAACATAAAATTATCATAAAAGTTTTTGGTCATCAGATTCAGCTGTTTTGGAACAATCTGAGCACTTTAAAAAATGTCAAAATTCTATGACATGTGGGTTAAAAATGGTGTTAAAGGTCCCAATGTCAAGTGGGATAATTATTTTGCGCATCTGATTCCAATGAATGAATATTTTGATTTTTATTTTCAAATAAAAAGTAAAAATTAAATCAAAATTGGTGTGCACTCCAGAAAGTTTGGAGTGTGCAAAAATCTATACCCAAACATTTACTACATGCACTCCAAAATGGAGTGCATGTAGTAAAATTTTGGTGTGCCTAAAGCCTGACCCTTTTTTTGGCCTCAATGACAGCCTGACAGAATGATTAACTTTACACAAGAGCTTCTCACAAGCTTCCATACAACTTAAGCAAAGGGCTGTCAAGGCCCTGAGAGTATCAAATGGGATTGAACTCTCTGCTCATTATCATTTTTAGCCCATTGAAGCTCTTTGTTTGAGGGGGGGGGGGCGAAGCACCCCTGCTGGGAGGGGAGGGACTTAGTTAAGTTCAGGTGTGATCCATGGTGGAGCCATTAGGGGGGTTCACAATTGGATTTTAGAGTTCCGATGACCCCTAAAATTTTTTCCAGCACAAAAATTTCTGACATAAAATTTAGCTTCAAATTTAAGTAAAAAACGTCACATATGTTTTCTGGTTGTCTAGCAACACCTGAAAAATTTAGTCATACCTGTTTCCTCTCACCCCCCAGTAGATATCCTGGCTCACATCGCTTTTGATCCCACTCACTCACCACAACCACCACAACACCCAACACCATCCCAACTCCTGCCACCTGTTAATCTTCACATGTCCTCGGTAAGATGTCAACTCTCTCATTTTCGTCACTCTTGGTAAATTCACAACTTAACCAAATTTTATTTTGCAGATTGATCCTTCATTGTTCATGGATTCTCGGTCATCAAGCCAAACCAATCATGGCAATTTGGCGTCTCCTTCTCCCAGTGCTACAATCAGTTCTATGGCAAACTCGGCAACATCAACCAATCCCCCGGGACTGTCCCCCAGCTGTGGTGTACAATCATCACACCCAGGAACCCAACCCTCAATTGATCCTCCTGTACCCTTGAATCCATCTGAGATGGTGCCTTCGCTGTCAAGTCTAACCCTACGCACATCAACTAGCGACAATGCCAGAAATTCAGCAGCCAAGAAGAAACATCCCCGACGCACCAAATAACAAATGCGTATTTTTAGGGAGGAGCAAGCTCAAATCAAGAGATTGAAGGCGGCAGAAAAGGCTCAAGCCAGGTTGCAAGAATCCAATACACGCAGCTCAGTCTCCTCATCTTCTCGTGGTCGTGGTAGGGGCCGTGGTGGTTCCTCACTCTCTCAATCGACCAGGGTTCCCTCCGATTCATCTCAACTTGATTCAGCTCCTGATTCCAACCCACCTTTCATACTAGAGGACTATCAAAATATTTATACGTATCTAGAAGACGAAAAGAATTATCAGCAGCTTTATGGAAGTGGGTCCAAAACTTCGGTCGGGGTTACCAACATCAGCAAGGCCGCTGCCTACGAAACATTTGCAATCTTTGTCAATGATTGATCAACTCGCGGCCTCCACTTGAATGGCAAGCAACTGCGATCCCAATTGGATTTGTATTGCAAGAAGTTTTCCAATACTAAAGACTGGTCAGAAAATACTGGTGCGGGTATTGAGGAGCATGATGGAGGTATCACCCTGGCAGAAAAACTCGAACAAATGTGTCCTTGTTACAATTGGATGTATGCCATTTTTGGCTCCAAGCACAACATCAGCCCTTTGGCTACTTACGATTCCATGGACGGCATTGGAAACATGCTTGCCTCAGAATCCAAAGATGACAGCTCAGGTACAGAGAAGCCTGATGATGATGCCGAGCGCCTGGATGTGAACTCCTTGCAGGAAGATACCCCTGACAATGGTTTGTTTGTTGATCCAATCTCTTAGTCTTTCAAACATACGGTTCTGATGACATGACTTTAGGTACGAGGTTGCAACCAATGCCCCTATCTCATGATTTAGTGCCCCCCCTCGATTCTGAAGACCAAATGCAGCTGGAGAACACGACCCCAAGGGGGACAGATGAACCCAGCAACACACAAATGTCAACCACTGATGATTGCAATACGCAATCATCAACAACAGCAGGCAAGATGGCACATGATGACTCCCAAGCGTCATCTGTACATGATACAGATAATTCACACCCAAGCGAGAGGAGCCAGACATCCATTCCATTGCCTGCAACTGCTTCTCGTCGCAACTATCCTAATCAGCGACAGTCTTCGGTAACCAGTGGTCCTCTCCGTCAGTCATGTGGAGTCTCGGGGTCACGAGCAAAATCCAGTGTGGCCTCTGCATTTGAGCATTCCACCAATAAACGATTCGACTATCTCGACAAACAGATATCCTGGGATAAAGAAAAATACGAATCCGAGGATGCCAAGAGCAAGATTCTCTTCGAATGGGAAAAAGAAAAATATGAACACGGAAAATGTCAGGAGAAAGTAATTCATGGGGTCGATCTTGAGTGGGAAAAAGTCAAGTACAATTGTGATGTCAAGCGAGCCCAAATCAAACAGGAGGAACTGATGGCATGAGAGAAGGAGAAGTACAATAACGAACAAGCCAATCATCAGGAAAACTCCGACCGACAATACACACTAGAACAATTGTGTCTGCTCCATGATCAAAAAATCAACGATGAGCGATTTTGGCTTGAGCGGGAACAATTTGAGTTTGAACGGTCAAAATTCGAAAAAGCCCAGAAAGAGAAAGATGATCGCATGCTTGCAGTGCGCGAATGGATGAAGGAGGGTAAATCAACAAGTGAAATCGAGGTTCTCATGAAAATGGTTTATGGGCCTTGATTTGGTGATCTGATTTATGATTATCTGACCGTTTTCATTTCTCCATTTCTCCATTACTCTTTCCACTTCATAGTTGCTCATGTTGTTCATGATTTCAATTAACCAGTGTAATATCAAGGTACATATCTGACTATCTTGGTCAAGGTACATATCTGACTATCTTGGTCAAGGTACATATCTGACTATCTTGGTCTCCCTGTCTTTATGTTTTCAATATTATCATTCTTTTCCATTCGATCGATTATCAGATAATGCATTGCAAATACAAGTTAAAAATAATTGATCTTTATAATGAAGAGAGAGCGGTGGCAAATAAACAGTAAAAGAATTTGTGAAACAAGTAATAGCGGAAACAACTAAAAATTAAGAGGGAATCGGCAGAGTGCCCACAGCATAGTTGTGTTCTATACAAGCCTTTTGAATTTGAGCCCGCTTGACATCAGCACTGGGCAAGGGAGAAGGATCGATTTCGCTTTGGTCGCCGGATAGCCCCACATCGGTTTGAATCTCATCCCATGAATCGCCCAGGATTGCAAGCATGTTGTGAAGAGTCACACATGCATTCACCCACCTAATAATATGATGCATGTCACGCTTGCACATGAGTGCCAGTCGCAGTTCCTGAAGCGAAGCCCATTGCCCTTTGAGGATTCCAATAGTGTGCTCGTTGCGAACCCAAGACTTGGCAATGCAGTAATTAAATTCGGTATTGACGGGGATATTGGCGGCCGGTGCTTTGTAAGAAGGGATGCAGTTCATTGAGAGGGCATAAGCAGAGTCGGCAAGCAGATATTGACCTGGCAAATGAGAAACACTTGTCACCATGGAAAGGCAAACTCCAAACAATAAAGTGAAACTAACTAACCAGAATCAAAATATTTCTCGTCATCCCGATGGACCGACATCTTCTTGAAAACCATACTGTTGCCGCAGGATCCCGGCCATCCCGTTGTGAGAACTCCTTTTGGGATGGGTGGCAGTCCTGCGAGGGGGAAATAACAGAGGTGATATTCAAGTATTTATGAAATATTACAACTTCTACGATCTGAAGCCGGATGCTGATACAACGGAAAAATGGTCCCATCCACAAAGCCAATGCAACTGGCAAAACCTTCAGTCTGCATCACCTCTGATATCTCGGCTCGGCGATCCTTGTCGGGCCAAACAACGTATTTGGATGATAGTTGGTTGATTGCATGAATGACTCGGCGGCTAACCTTGACTACTGTTCCGCGAGCGACTTTCAGATTGCAAGCAAATCATCCGACCAAAGCGCCATTACCATTGGATCCAAGTCTTTCCAGTGTCAAAGCCAACTGATGAGGTACTGGAAGTTGAGCTCGGGGACTGTTGTTGTAGAAGATTGGATTGAGGTAAATTTCTCCAAGTAACCACATGAACCCGTCCTTTGTGGTTCGAACTGCCTGCTTGAAATCCAAATCTCGAGATCTAAAGAGGACCGCCAAGTCGTATTCGTCCCGGAACATCCCTGGTTGGCGTCCATCCAAGTAACGGCAAGACAAGACAGCTGATAAACATTCCGAGAGTTGACCTTCTTCGTCCAATATCATGTTGAGAATGAATTGGTTTGTAGGGATGTTTGGTGCAAGGATATTGCCCAGTTTACGTACTGATGAAAAGCCCATAGCAGATTCAACAAGATCATTTGTTTCCTCGTATTCAACAAAGGCTAGCATCAGAAATAGGTCTCGAATCAGCTGTTGGCGTTCTCTGAATTTGTGCATGGCTTGATGTTGATGTCGTGGTTGGTGATGGAAAAACTGTGGGTTGATGTGTTGCCGTGTGGATGGGGAAAGAGTGCTGCCTATGGATGGTTGAACTTGAGGGGATCGGGGTATTTCGGTAAAACTGATGGATGAAGAGACATCAGACTGTTTCCAACAGCTACATTTTCCGGATGGCCTTACTGGATTCCTTAAAATAATTTAGGGCGCAGCAAAAGCGCAGCGTTGTTAAAAATTTCCGATGTTGCTTAAGAGCATCTCCAACGGACTCGCTAAACTGGGACTCGCGACCCCGATTTAGCGAGTTTGGGCAAAATCTGGGGTCCAGTGGACCCGCTACCCGACTCGCCAAACCCATCCAGGGTCATCCAAACTCGCCAGAGGCCGCTCCCTTTGGCGAGTCAACCTCCAACCCGACAACAAGCAACTCCGTCCGCAAGTCGTCCAAATCCCCTCCCCAGCAGCCCATCTATCCCTTCCTTCCTCCACACATATACATACACAAATCACTCATGCCCTCTCCTCTGATGTCAATCCGATGTTGTCGAAATAGCTCCCCTCCTATCTGGCAACCGTCTTTTAGGCCCAATCACACCTAGCGAATCCAATTTATAACAAACTTCTGTTTCAAACAAGGAACATGAACAAATGGAACTGAATGAGAGACCAGTTCCAAAAAAAAAAAAATGAAGATAAACCAAAAACCACATAGGTGGAGGTGGTGGGACCATTGTGTTCTGGTATGCCCAACGAAGCCGAGTGGTCAGGGATTTTGGCGGGTAGCAACTCGCCACATTGGGCGAGTCCGCTGGAGGGATGCTAGTGACACATTGGTGACAGCCTGTGAAATGAGCTCCAGGGCCGTGATCCAGTGTCTGAACAGCCCAGGGACCATTGGAGATGCTCTAAAAAAAATTCTGATGAAATCCAATTGTGAACCCCCCTATTGGAGACGCTTTAATTTCTATAGCCCCTTGTGTTACATTTGTGGTATTCAAAATTCAGACATAAAATCATAAAGGCCTTTCACATAACATTTTTTCGCAGGGACTTGTCACAAATACGTTATGTAGGATTTTATGTCCGCATTTGTTCCATAAATTCAAGGAGGAAATAGGTTCATCCTCACACGGGAGTGCTTTCTTGCAGCCTTTGCCCGTTACGCGATCAACACCGCAGAACACCGCTGCCTCTCCGAAAAGTGGCGTAAGAGTACCACTCATGTGAAGGCCGGACTAAGGAAAACGTTACAACCACTACCTCCATCCAAAGCGTGAGGCTTGCAGCAAGATATGTATGTATGTATGTATGAGGCCCTTTACTGCTCTGTACCAGGTACTGCAATATTAAAGCCTTTCAGCACTGCTTGCCATGGGCCTACCCCAAATACACTCGCCCATTTAGTCTTGTTCTCGCTGGCATTTACAGTCTGCAACATCTGGATATAAACACAAACCCCAGTCCGTCGCCGTCCGACCTTCTATTCACTACTCCCACTCATTTTCAGAGCCTCCACTCCACTACTTGACCATTTCCTACTCAACCCAATGGCTCTCCACTCCATGACTATCGCACTCCTCATCGTCGCTGCCTTGTGCACCTCCGTCGTGCTCACCAAAGAATATGGTACCAAAGAATATGGTGGAGACGGGCAAACTATGGACTGTTTCACATACGTCAATATCACTAGCACTTCTGCCTGTAGGGTTCAATTTGCTTTTGCTCTCTCTTGTCCTGCCATCCGGATAGCGAAACTCACCTTTATTTCTTTTCTGCCTCAAGTGTGTAACGATCGACCCGACGTGGTGTGCTCTGGTGGCTGCACCGGCTACACCAGTGAGTAGTAGTTCATCCTCAAGGATTTTTTCTTCCCCCATTATCTGCCACTTAAAAAATCTGACCAATCATATGGTCACTTCAGCCGCCTCCAAGTGCAGCACCAGCCAGACCTTTGGCGACCAATCAGGTCCCCTCACCACTGAAAAATGCACCGTCTCGTTTGGCCCCACGTCTGCCACCGCTACAAGTAAGTCCCATGAGTCCTAACATCTTTGAGTTCGTCCCATCACTCGAGCTAACTGAGCCCCTAACCACTGTACTGTAGTCTGCATCACCGAGAAGAGGTCCTTTACCTGCTATGGCCAGGTAACCGGCAAAGCTAGTTAGTCGCTGATGTTTTTTTTTTTTTTTTTTTCGCGCGTCCAATCTAAATCCATGCTAACATCTCCATGTGCAACCAGAGTGCATGGGATGCAAGTCATCAAAGAACCCCGCCACCGGCGGCTCCTCCTCAAACCATACCACCAGCCCTGACGGAAAGAATTCCACCACCACTACCGGAAAGAATTCCACCAGCACTGCCGGAAGCACTTCCGGTGGCGCTTCCGGCAACACCTCTGGAAACACCACTGTTGACACTTCCGGTGGCACCGCCAACAAAACTGCCGGCGACGCAGGTACCACACCACCTCCTTCCTCTACCGGTACCGACTCCTCCAAGACGTGCGTGCTAGATTCTCTGCTCTCATCTCCCTGTGTCGCAATAATACTAATAGTGTTGATGATCTCCTCCCTCATTCTTTCTCTTTGCAAGTCCTTCCGCTGGTACCGCCTTGGGTCTCAACGGAGTATCCTTGGCCCTTGCCACCTTCTTGTCTTTCATGTTCGCTTAACGCATTCACCCACACATTTAGCTAGCATGCTGAACAGCACGTCACGAAGCACCCCTATTTACTTCCCCTTGCTTTTTGGCAACATATTGGATTAAATTTTTATTCTATGTTTGTGGTTTTCGACTTCATTTCTGCCCTCGCAGCCTGCCAATGCATTATTTTAACTTAAAAGAAAAAAGCCTTTCCTCGCTCTCGATAACAATGTCCGTCTTTACACTTGTCTCGGCTTTGATCCCCAGTCCCGGCTAGGATCTAGACTTCGTTTCTCGCAGACAGCCCCACCCAATCAGCGGCATTTTCTCCCGTGCTGCAGCTGTGTGCTGTGTGGTTCTTATCCCGGTTTTTGAGGTACATTTTCTCTGCCCGTACATCGCGTCGTGCCTCAAATAGGCATGTCCGTTCTCTTGCCAGCCAGAGATTGCTCCACTAGCACTCGGATCATACCAGGCAAAGATACCACCCACCTAATTTAGCCACTGCGTTAAGTTACACCCATCCGAGGAAAATCATCCGGAAGGTGTAACTGCTACTTCTAGTAGTCTTCACCCATTCTCCCTTTGCCCAAACAGATATATTTCACATAGAATTTCAAGCACCCACAACGGATTTCAATACATTACATGGTATTAATGATGGTGATTAGAAAATGAACTAGTTAGACCTTGACGAAGCAGTCGTGTAGACATTCAGCAAGGCAAAAAGAAGTGTAACTGAGTGCGGTTGAAGCTATGTATATTGGCAGCCTGATTGCAAAGCTGTAATTGTTTAAAAAAGGATAGGGAACTTGAGAGCCCCAATGAGGCAGGAAAATTTCAATTTACTGGTATTTGATAACGACAGAAGAAGACGGCTTGCTCACGAGGTATATTGCTGTTGAGCTTGCAAAAGAGCTCGACTCGCGAGACATACGCCGCCGAAATCAGAACATTCAACGTCAAAGGCTTAAGTTGGATGCCCTCCGCGAGTTTGATCTTGCCAGTGGAAGGATTGGAGAGGCGCTCCGAAAAAAGAAAATATTCTGTCCAGAGCAATAGTGCCGGATATAGATGCAAGGCCATGTCCACACTCAGAGGTATAGCTATTTCGCCCAGATCCGGATCGACCATCTGTCAAAAATAGTTTTATTTCCCACAAAGGATGTCACTCTAGGCGTTAGATACTACTTCCTAATTATTCTTCAAGGGTTTGCATGTATGGAAGCCAACTCACCATTTGAGGGACCAACAGGATTATGGGCCAATAAAGCGTCGTAATTACCGACTCCAGCGGCAAGGCAATCGCCAGTGATAACTTGCTCACATTCCTCAAAGCTAAGGAGATCCGGGAAGGTGTGAGAAAAATCAACATCATGGGGCCAAAAACCTTAACAGAGGGGACTCACTGGAGCCACTCGGAAACAAGGGACTTAAGCTCTTCAACATAAACGTCAGCGTTGAAAAAAAGAGGCTGAATAAAGTGAGCATTCATAGTTTTTTTTCATGTTCGTCAAGTCGCCATTTTTTCATGATCGTGAAGTTGCAATTTTTTTTTTGTTCGTCAATGAATGGGAGCGAAAGAAAGAGAATGGGTTCAGTCGACCTGAAAGATTTGGACGCAGAGATCAAGACAGATTTAAAACTGACCCCCATATGGTGAGAAAATGCGAACGACCGCCGTTGTTTTCGAAAAGGGGCTCCAGGACCTCTAGAAGCCTCGGAAGGAAGAGAGAGAGAGAGGAAGGGGGAGAAGCCTGATGGGTAAGAAGTACCTTTTTTTGCCTTTCCGTGCGAGGGTGACGGTTTCAAGATCATGAGCCAGAGAAACGGACGTACCGCAATGGTAGGTCAGTCGGAAGCCGTTTAGCAGTAGACCAAGCCCCACAATACGATACGAAGTCGCCAGTATCGAGTTCTGCACTTTGGTATTGGCCATCTTCACCGCGTTTGCTCGTATTGAAGGTCTGTTCCCCTTTAGAGGGTTTGTAAATCAGCAAAGAATCGAAGGGTGTAAGTGGATGTTTTTTTAGTCTTATAGAGTTGACGCAGTCAAGTCGAATTGAACGCGAAACCATTCATGTTTTATAGAGGCCACTGAAGCCATTTTCCCACAACTTCCTTTTTTTTTTTGTGACACGGCTCAGCACAAGGTACATAACTTTCGGGTTCTCCGGCCGGTGCGGCCGACACTTGCCCCCAAGACCACCGCCGATCCGACTAAGGGCAGGGCGCTTGGACTGCTGTCTGACCCAACGGTCAGTCCTCCGCTGTGGTGCTGGGTTGTTTGACGGGTGTGCGACCTTACCAGCGGCTCGCCGGTCCCCCTTTTTTTGTAAATGGTTGGGTCGCGTGCCAAGGTTATGTATTTCGCCCGCGCCGGCGCTTCGTAAGGACCACGCGTGCCCTGAATCACAGCCTCAGTGCCTCACTATAGGGGTTCCAAATAGACTTTGTTAACCACGAAAAACAAGAATAACACCAGTAGGAATTCCGAGGACAGGGGATAATGCATGTGTGTAAGGCTGAGAAAGCGTGGTGGTTCAGATGGATTAATTTGAACCTTGTATAATTTAGCAAGCTTGCCCCGTCGAATTGGATGGGGCGCATTTGGGATAAGATTAAATTGAATCTGAGTGATTTCTACCCTAGAGATGACTATAAGGGCTCGAAAATTGTGATTTTTAGTGTAAACCCTGGATCAAAAAAAAAAAAAGAATGAAAATGGATGGAAGTCTGAATCCTTTGGAGGCGCAATAATTTCAAAAGAAGGTATCACAGTTATTTAACTGGAGGACATTCCAACTTGCTGGAATTATACTTTGTGGGAAGGTAAGTGCCAGCAAATTGGCCTGGAATAGTTTGAGCTGCATGAATTTGAAAGATGCAAATAAAGACCAAATTTGCTGATAATTTCACCCAAACGTCTCCATTCTTGAATGGAGAGTCAGGTAGCTTGGGCAGGCACCAGCACCCCTTCTGATGTGGGCCTCCAAAGGAGAGGCTTCCAGATAAATTAAGATTTTAGGCATCAGAAATTACAGAGTTTTGGTGGCAAACAATCTGCCAGCCATTTGGGCTCATTAGTCCAGAGTAATCATTGCCAGCAAGCCAAACTTGGTTGAGTGTATCCTAGTTATTATCACTTGACCGAGTTAACATCCAGATTAACTGGGATGACCTCAACAAAGATAAGTTTGCTCAAAGTGAATTCTTCAATGCCTTGATCTTGCAGCTCACATGGCACTAATCAGGATTCAAGATGGGAAAAGTGTACAATGCCATTTTAGGACAAACTTTCATTTAATGGGGGTTTCAAAGTAGAAACCCCATGCATGCAAGTCAAATGTAGCAGGGGGTCTTGCTTGAATTTATGCAATTTGTTCTTCACAAAATCACATACAGTACAGTCTGTTGAGGCAAGGCAGCTCAACACATTAAAAGATTTTTAAAGTGTGATTGATTACCTAAATGAAACCAACACATTGAAGAGAGAAAACAATTAGGAAAAGAAGAAAAGATTGATTGAGGAGAGACAACTAACAGTTTGACAAGGAGTTGCATGAGAAGATAAGGCTAAGAATAAGGAAGACAAGATTGATGGAGGAAAAAAGAAGGAGAAGACTGAAAAGAAGAATTAGTTGTCTTGAACATTATTGAGTTGATTAGTTGAATCTTACTAGGCAGACAGGAAGACTGCAGAACACCAAATAGAGAGTCAAGGATGAGAAGCACAGGAAAGGTGTTGAGTGATGAATTGTGAGTGTTGAGATTGTTGAGAAATAGGTTAAGCTGTGTGGATATGAATAAAGGGAATGGGAGAAGAATTGAGGAGATGGAAGTGGTTAAAAAAGGAATGAAGACAGAACAAGAGAAGTTGAGAGTGACAGGTAGGTTGAAAGGGAAGTGACAAGTCTGAGTTCAGAATTAATTTAAAATCTTAGACAAATCACCCCCATCCCATTTACAGCAAGACAGGTGCTCAAAGTCACAAAAATATTATGGGGAGCAATTTGACTTGCTGCCTGGGATTTTACTTTGAGTCCCACTAGTGAGACTTTGTGTCAGCCTCTATGCTACTAACCAAGTGTTTTAAGGCACTGGTTGTGCTATGAGTGATTGATTTTTGTGGTGATTTGGTAAGTTGAAGAGTTAATTCCTGTAAGTAATCATTATAAATAATAATTAGCTCTAAGTATTTAAATCTTGCAGAGCTCTTCTCAACCTTATAGGGAGGGAAATCCACTAGTGTATGTGGATTGTTCCTGCTGAGACAGACAGGAAATAGTTTAAGATGTGTAAGTAACAAGTACCTATGTGGAATTGGGCCATTATAAGGTTTGGGGTGCAACTAACAACTGGAGTAGTGATTCAGATGTGCTTCAAGACTTATAAAGTCACTAAAAGATTGATTCGGGAAGACAATAGGCTGTATGGATGATGGTGGATGCTTAATTCAGTGGAAAGAACACAGTATAGGGCTGCTGGGATAATTTATAAGCTATCTGTTGGGGAGTTTATAATAATATTTGGTGGCTGAATGCACTTTCTGAGTGACTATGAGGCTTGGGGGAAATTACCAGAGGAAGCTTGTGCTTGAATATTCTCACAGGGCGCTAAGAAGCACCCATGATCTGCCTTGTGATGACTCTGAGGCTCACTGGGATCAAGATCATCAAAGGTTAATCCTTTGGAGCATTGCAAGGTTACAACAAGCAGATCTGTGATGGTTCTTAGCTTTAAATTAAAGGACACATCACAGGATGCTGTTAAGGTTGGTAAACATTTTTATCTCCTTCCTGGAAGTTCTCAGAATATTTATGGTGCTTAACTTTGAATTAATGCTCATCATTGGATGGTATTAAAGTTGATAACAACTTGTTAACTCCTTCCTGTTGGCACATCAGTATAAGATACTGATCCAATGAGCTGTTATACTTTCAATAAATAATTTATAAAAATTCTAAATGTTTATAAAAATACTTGTGACACATATATTGTATGTTAAGTTATTTTTATGTTATATTTTCAGGTAAAATATAATAATAAAAATAAAGAATAAAATAAATGGACAAAATATGATGTAACAAAACAAAACCTGGCAAAACTAGACAAAACCTTGAAAAAGGAAAAAGGAAAAAGGATGGTGAAGCACTTGCTCCCACACCTCACCACTCATCACTCATCACTCATCACTCATCACTCATCAATTATCACTCATCACCACTCATAACCTCTCCATATCAAAACCAACCTTGGTTCAATTCTTGAGGTGAAACAAAACTAGGCAAAACCTAGCTGAGTAATCCATAATTAATCTGTGAGGTTGAATTAAGGTTAATACAAGGTTATTGCTATGTAAATGACACTTGTATGATTAATAAAATATTAATTGTACTATATTTGTTCTGATAAATTATAGTACAAGTTATATAATATTAATATTAATATTTTAACAACTGATGATGTATTCTAACAACTTAATAAATAATTTAACATGATGAATTATGTAATTAATATCAATGTAACTACTTGGGGAATGTCAGGTATGGTGATATTACCTCTGTGGTTGACACTTTTTCAATAACTATCCATCAATTTCTACAAGGACTGGTTAAGATAGGTCTTTATCATTACAAAGCTGTATGGTCATAGCTGCATTGGGTGTGGAAAAGATACAAAACCTAGGGAGTCAAGGAAATAGATAATTATGAAATTCTAGGTAGCTCAATTAATACACTACTAGAAGAAAAATGAGATTGGAGAGTTTATCAACCCTACACATTTTTCCCAAAAATAAGTTAAACAATCAATGACTGGGTCTTCCAGTTCTGTAGTATTAATGGCTTTCTGGAGTTGTTATGCTGCATTCAAGCAATTCTAGAAGTGTTTTTAAGCTAAAACATCTACAGTGAATGATATAAAACTGGATTTTTGGGCTTTCTGGGGTAGCTTTGGTGATTTTTTGCTAACAGCTTCCAGAAAAACACATGCTTTTAGCCAAAATACTCTGGGCTATGCTACACCAAGACAACATTAGTATAGCTGGCCCAACTTTTAATTTTTCAAGAACAAGTTAGAATCATCATTGGAGGAGACTGAGTTGTTAATAAAAAAACACCAATTTCAAAACAGGAAAAATATCAAGTCAAAAATCCTGAACTGAGCAAGCTAAAATCATGACTTGAGTTTCAAGCCCCATATTTAAAGGCTAAACTTCCAAGTGGCTCTGGCCAGTGCACCAGGCTCTCTGATTAAGGGTATTTGGTTAAGCTGAAAGTTTCAACCATGTGCAAACTTGCACCATGAATGCTGCACAGGTTACACCATCTTAAATAGATTGAATGAAATGGACGGCCTGTTAAAATGCAAGTTATACTTTCATGAGATTTTAATTAACTTGACCTAGAGGATTTGATACAACAGAACTTGCACCTCTTCATACACGAGTTCACAGAAATTTCACCTTTGTGACAGCTACATGCACTGCAAAAAAAACTTGATCAACTGCCTGCAGTTGACATTCAGCATGCTCCAGCCAAGCTGCCATCCAAACTCCACATGTTTGCATATGTAGATTTTTTGGCACAGTCACTGTGCAGTGTGCACAGTGACTGTGCATCCAAGCTTGGTTGAATCAATATTGGAGAAAGGTTTGAGTAACACCACAAGCTTCCTTGGACTTTCAGCATGTCAACTGCAGGCAGTTGAGCATGTTTTTCCCCCAGTGATGATTTCCAGTCATGAAAGTGGTGCATGTTTCTATCAACATATTGGTATTTTGACAAATCAAGTCCACAGTGTTGCATATAACTGTGTATTATATTCAGGTTGGTGCACCAAAACAGGCCACCAAAACAAAAATCCAAGCCACTCTTTTCTTTGGGGTACCACAGATGGACTTGTGAACAATATATTCCAGATCTACTACTTCTGTTGAGCTTCAAGATGTGTATGGCAAGACTATGAGGGGGTTAAGACTTGCTTCAATTCTGATTTCTATTTTGGAAGGGGTGGGCAGTGGAGAAAAGACGATACTGTGGAGGTTTTGTATATTTCCATAAATCATGAATATCACTTGTTCAGCCTTTTTTTTGTATCAAGGGAAGGGAGAAGATAGAAAAGTAGAGCAAGACCGAAAAAAGACACCAAAAGACTATGACGAAAGAAAGTAAAACAAGAGAAAATGGTGGAGAACTAGAGTTTACGACTCTTGACGACGCCGACTTTGACGCCGGATTTCTCGCCGAGGTAGCCGTTAAGGGTGCGACTTTGTGCGGCGAGATCGGGTTTGAAGGTGGGACGTTGGGTGGAGATTTTCTGCTGGGCCTTATCGAAGCGTTTGCGTTTCTTGACTCGCGGGTTGCGGTTCTCCTTGGCCCGCTTAGGCGTCAGCCCTTTGTTCTTCAGGATCTGTCGCGTGATCTCACGCGGCCCATTCGCCCGTCTCCTTCCCCTTCTGTCGTCAACGCATCTCTGTTGTATCAAACATGTTGTTTCTCTCAGCTGCTTTTTCTACACCCTGCAAATGTATCTCAGAGAGGAGAAACCAATCACTTACCGTTCGGCCAGTCTCCTCTCATCGTGTTGCGCTTTCTTGTTCCTCTTGGCCGCCAACTTGAGCTCTTTGATGGTATTGTAGTAATCCGATTCCTCGTCACGGTCCAGGGAAACATCAGGCTGATCATCCTCAAACTTATCACCAAAATGGCCACTGTCATCATCGTCATCTTCCACAGAATGGTCTTGCTGTTTCAAGAATTCACGGCGTTGAGATTCCTTGGTGATGTAAGGCAAGTCACTATCACCACTGGCAACACCTGTACCCGCAAGGGCCTTTTCTCTCCTTTTGCCCTTGGCATCAATCTTGGCCGTGTAGAACCGCAAGCTTTTCTTCTTCTTCTCTTTCTCAGTTGCTTCTCTTTCCGATAATGAAGTCGATTCAAGGAAATCCATCTCGTGTATACCATCATGCTCAGAAGAGTCAATGACTTTGGGCTTCGATGGCCTGGGCGGTAGGCTTTTAATTAACACGTTCGGATCTTCCACCTCAACTTGATGAGAGCTGTTCTTCGGATCTTTCTTTTTCTTTTTTTTCGATTGCTTAGATTTGGATGGAGCAGCCGACTGTTGATCTTTGTCGGTCGAAGAGGCGCCCGAGGCTTGATCCGAGGACTTGCGACGCGTATTGCTCGAACCAGGATCAGAAGAATCCGGGTTAAGATCATCATCTGGGTTTGATTGATCAAAGAGTAGATCGCGTAGTTCTTGGTCGAATTCCAATGCCGGGAATTGACCGCCAAACGTTCCAGATTCGTCGAGCATGAGTTTCTTGCTATCAGGGCTGTCGCCAATCAAGCCAACTTGCTCCATCAGATTTAATGTAGTTCGCAAGTCAATCAATGACTTGGTTACCGATGCTATCAATGTGGGAGCAGGTGGCGGAACGTGCAGCGAGAGGTGCATGTAGAATGCTGTGGTTGATACATAGGTCGATAGAACGTCTACGCAATGCGCAAATTCTTACGGTAAGCTCCCCTGCGATGAGATCAACAAGGAATCTTGACGAGAGGAGGAAAATAAAATTCAAGTTTGGGGACGTACGATAATGCAGTAAAATTATTGCCTTGTTGTAATCTGGCTTTTCCTGATCTTCATGAGAGGGTTGGCTTGGCGAAGAGATCTTCTCTTGGACTTCGAATAATGCGGCCAGCGAGCGTCGGAAATCGTTCAAGAGCGCTAGGCACTCGGGTTTAGTCTTGAGTAGATAAGCCACCGCTTCAGGTTCTGAATCGAATTCCTGGACAAAGGTTGAATGAGAAGCTGAGTTTCCGTCTTGGTTAATCTTCTTCGTAGTTTCGGTGGCAAGAACTTCCTCTTCGGACGCATAGTCCAGATATGACGAGTGATCGCTTGGGAGTAGTTTTGATCTCGCTTTGGCTTGTAGTCTTTTGACCTCTTCGAGCTCCAATGCTCTTCGTTCCTCTTCTTCTGCTGCAGCCTCAGGATCGTTCGTTGACTTTTTCTTCCTGGATTTTGGCTGGGTAACGTGATAGGATTTCCAAGTCGATTCATCCTCTTCGGAGGAGCTGTCGCTGTCTATTACATAGACTTCCTTTGTGAGATCGTTTGGATCCAGCTGCATGAGATGTTGATCTTGCCCTGATTCCGCGTCCGAATCGGTCGAGTTGGACTGAGTCTCTTCGGCCGAGGTTACTTTTCCAAATCGGCCTTTGTGGGAATTATCGACCAAGACTTTCGCCTTTCGCTGCTTCTTTGGCTTCGGTCTGTCACTTGCACCGTCTGATTGGTCTTCATACCCTTCGTGTTCGTCGTCGTCACCATCATCAATGTCCAGCAGCTGCTCTGGAATCTCCAAGTCATTTTCCAGCCTGGTATCCCGACCAATTTGTTGCAACGAAACTTTATCCAGTCCTTCGAAGACTGTATGCGTGCAAGCCAATCAGTTTTTTGTTGCTCCTTCCCGGTATTGGTGTAAAAAAAGAAGAATCTTACATTCATCCTGCTCATCTTGAGCCTCCTCTTGGTCCCAGTCAGCCA
>SMGU01008457.1:0-13957 GCA_004348175.1 Puccinia novopanici
TCACTTCAAGGAAATCCAGTTCACGCAAGCCAATTGGATGCAAATCAAGCATTTGAACAATGAGTTGAAGGTGAGTGATCATAACATTTTTACTGATTTGGTTCATTCAACTGATAATATTGCTATGTTAGCTTTTCAATTTTCTTACCAAGGAAATGGAAGGGGATGGTACTACCGGTGCTTTAGTTTTGGCAAATTATTTTCAAACAATCAAAGACTTGAAGAAGAAGGAAGCAGCCGGTGCCCAAGAAAATGTGTTTCATCCAATTTATCACAATATGATAACCAAGCTTGAGGAATATCAAGAAGAGGCGCTTGGATGTGAGACCTTGGTGATGGCTACTTTGCTTCATCCTGCATTCTGACTCAGATTTATCGCTCATTGCTGGCCAGAAAAAGAAAAGAAGCACAATCACTACTGGAAAAGCATTTCAACAAGCAAGAGGCACTCCTGAAGAAGAGCCAGGACGATATTGAAGAATAAGAGAAGGACACTCCAAAAGTCGATAACAATAATATCTTTGAGTTGTTCAATGCTCCTCCTGATTCTGCAGAAAGAAAAGAGCTAGAGGCCTATGTCAAAAACATGGAACGCTCAACAGGTCCAGCTGCCAAGGATCTGAAGAGCGTTTTAATATGGTGGAAGGTATTTCATTTATATTTCCATGTTTTGAGCAATTGATATTGATTTCTTTTTATATTTGTATTATAGGATCATTCAAAGACGTTTCCTGTCCTATCATCTTTGGCTAAAGACTACTTAGCCAGCTCAGCATCATCTTGTGCTGCTGAGCAAACGTTTTCCTCAGCAGCTGATGTCTGCTCCAGTGGTTGTGGAAGTTTGAAGCCACGGAAAATTGAGAGGTGTGTGAGTAGTCATATGTGGCTCAAACAAGGGATTCAAGTAACAGGAAAGTTTGAGAAGGCTCAAAAGATTTTAAAGAATTATGTTGATTTCTCTCAAAAACTTCTAAAAAATAACTTGGTTTTATCTTTTATCTCTCATTGTCATGCTATTATTGTTTATGTTTGGTGCTCTTCAGAAAGAAGTTCAATATATAGATACTGTTTATATATCATCTTCTTTTTATCTGATTTTTTTCTTCCAGTAATCATAACACTGTTCTCCTCCACTACCATCACTTGGTTAGCTTACCTGTTAGCTGGAGTTACGCTAACATGTAGCGTTAGCGTAGCTGATACACAAACTACGCTACTTGTTAGCGTAGCTTTTTTGACAACTAACACCGCTACAACACTGCTAACGGGAAATCTGGTTAGCATTATTTGTACTTTGGGGAGCAAAGCTAACCCTACGCTAACGCTACAATTCTTTTTAAAAAATCCTATAGCGTTAGTTGTCAAAAATTAGCGCTAATGGTAGCTTTAATGTAGTGTAGCTTAATAAGCTAACACTATGGGTAGCGTAGCTGGCCCACCATTGCCCCATAAATGTGACCTGCAACCCCTATTAGACCTGTGACCCCATAATTAGACCTGCAACCCCAAGAATTAGACCAGCGACACCCAGAATTGGAGCAGCAACCCCCAAAATTTGAGCAGCAACCCCCAAAAATTCAAGCAGCAACCCCCAAATTTGTCAAATTTTAGTATGGATTCCCCACACTCCCACCCATCATAGATAAAGAAAAAAAAAGGGAAAATGAAAGAGAAAAACATATCTTGAGGTGCCATTGTGCATGGAAATCTCCAGGTTCCATGAGTTCCTGGGCCAAAATATATGTCTGAATTTGGTGCACACAAGGGATTCCAGTATGGATTGTGTGACAATTGTTTCACTCTTCAGGTGGATTCTTCTGCTTGATCCTTATGGCAGCCATCTCATAATTGTTTTGAGCTTTCCTGAGGGCAAAATCAGTGATTTGTCAAAGACATTTATTGAAGACTGGGGAGAGGTTTTTGAGGGTTTTGATTTTTTTTGATGAAATTGAGCACAGAGTTTGTGATCTTGAGCTTTCAGAGCATTGGTGATCAGCTTGATTGTCAGCTGGCAAGCCCAAACCAGTTACCCCTGAACTGGCTAAATTGTGTTGTGCTACAGCATCTGCCTCTTTTATTACTCTTGTATTTATTTTATCTTCATTTCCCTCTTATTTTATTATTAGCATCTTTTATATATGCTTATATTTAGTCACCTGCTTCAGATAGCATATATAAGTTGTACTCCTCAAACTCTATTGTTCCCCAGATTTTCAGAAGAGAAGATAATAAAATATCATTTTCATTACACTATTCCTCTTGAGCTTGAAGATATATCAACACATCACTACTTCAAGTTAGCTTGACTCCTCTCATATCCACACATCATGTTGAATTTCTGGCTTTCTGGGCTCGAAGTTTTGGAAGAGGCGGATGAGAAAGATTAAGATATAAGGTTAGAGACACTCAAAAAGAGTCACCGTATTGGCTCAAGATGGTATGGAAGAAGAGGGAGGAGAACCAATGAAGATAATTTCTTGGACTAGACTATGTTTAAGTAGAATAGATACAAGTTGGCTAAAATGTGGTTGAGTGTAAATTGAATAAAAACAACTGAGAGATGAATTGAGTTCAGATCAGACAGACTAGACAAAAAAGAGCTATAATTATGCTGGTTCTAGATAAGCTGAATAAGAAAAACAAAGACATCACAGACAGGAAGGGACGTTAATTCTTCTTGATCAGTTGAGAAGAAACAAGAAACAAGAAGCAATTTACTGAGATAAGAGGGTGACAATGGCACACATCAGACTTCTTTCATATTACTATAATTTTAATGATTCTAAGAAAGAAATAAAAACAAAAAATAATGAGAGGGGAAGAGTTGAAATTCCAACACATCACTGCTAGTATTCTCGAGCCTGAAGATCTCAACATTTCAGTGTCTGGGCGTGAACACCTTGGATCAGATATTACCCTCCAAGGAGTAACCCACCGCTGACATTGATGACGGTGGAGAAATTTGATTGAGAACCAAGAAGATGAGATTTGATATCAGAGTGGGAAGATTCAATCCTTGAAGTGGTTCATTGGTCAAAATGGGGCATTTTTTTGGTGCAAGCATTTGCAAATTTCTCTGTCACAGGGAGCCAAACAGAGTCCAGATAGTCTTTGAAAGGGGAAGGAAATTCAGAAGAGAAGGAGAGAAAGGATTTTTTGAATTCAGAAGGGGAGGAAATTCAGATGATTTTGTTGAAGTCTTTGAGCATCTGGGATTCTTGAGCCTTGTCCTTGATAGTTTTGGAGAAACTTGTGGATAAATTATTCTGAATATGCGATAGACAGAGCATCTGGTAGGAATCCGGAAAGACTTGAGCCAAAGAGTTCATGAGAGCTTGCTCTCTATCTGTGACAAAGACTTGAGGAGGAGGGATTTGGTGAATGGAAAGAATATTGTTGAGAGATTGAAGTGCCCACAAGTAATAGGATTGGTTTTCTTTGGCAAGGAAACAGAAGGTGACTGAGAAGGTGTGATTATTTCCAGACATTCCAGAAATATGGAGGAGTGACATCTTGTATTTCTTCTCTTTAATGAGATACATCCCAGGGGCTCTGCTCCCACCCCTGTGCCATTTTCCTCCACTTTAAAAATCATTATACCTAATTTTTTAAGTTCTTTTCAACTCACATCCAATTCTCTTGATATTGATAACAGTTCCCCTTTACTTGGCCCACACACATGCAGAAAGCAGTTTGGTGCTAATATGCCAAGCTTATCTCAATCCAACAGTGCAGAAGCAAGACTTCTCAAGACCCCTGTGAAAAAAATTGGATCCAAGGTAGAATCTGAGTATCCCAATTGCAAGTGGTTCATCAACCAGCGCCTCTCCCACTTCAAATCTCCTTCCATCCAACAAAGTTCAGGTCTCTGAGATGAAGAAAAGTTTGTGAACTCCTATCAGTCCAGATCTAAGAGAACAGCTGAGGTACCTACAGTTTCACAACCCAATCCACTGTACCATCTTACCTGAAAAATTACATTTTTTACATGGCCATTTGCGTGGATGTGAATTAGTACATACGCACAAGACAACAAAATTTTTGGCACTTATGGACCTCAAGGAATTCAAAATTATCTTGGAAAAGCTTTGTGCCCAGCCAAAAAAAAAAAAAAAAAAAAAGAAAAACAAAAGAAAAGAAAAAGTCCTTCAACATTTTGGACAACCCTCAAATCTATACTTCATGTACATACATATGGCCTTAGAGGGAATTTATGCACTTAGGAATCTTAATAACGCCATAAATATGACATTGAAGTGTCACTGAAAGGCAAATAATACAAACAATTGTGGTTCCCACTTGGCCCTCCCTTATCCTGCAAGCTGTATCCTGGTAAAATCTCCCCACGGAGATCACTTTCAGACCTTGGAAGGACTCTTCCTTTTCCACTCTCAGCTCCTTTTTCCTGTCAATTATCTACTTCACCACCATTTTGGTGGTTTACATGTTCACTGCCCCACCCACCCTCCATTTTTTCAAAAAAAAAAAAAGGTTTTCCCACCAGATTTTTTCTCAAATCTCAGACCCAACATTTTGGACAACAGAAGAAAGTGGTATAGTGAATTGGGTTGCGCAACTGTACTGCCACTTCCAGACACTCAATCTTGGCTGAGGCCCAAAGAAAACTCACATGAGATAAAATGAGAAAGTGCCTGCATGAGGTGCTGTGGAACTACTCTTTATGGGAATAGAGCTTGAGAGGGATGAGTGCTTGAAGGGCTGCCTCTCTGGGTAAGCTTGGGAGAGAAAATTAAAACAAGAACAAGAGTATGGACTCTAGAAGAATAAGGTGTGGCTAATGATGATGTTCAGATATTTCAGAGGATAGTGTAGACCCAGACTGGATACTGGAGTAAACAAGGGGATGGGTAAGGGATAACTGAAGCAGGTGATGGTGTTGTAGACCCAGACTGGTTACTGGTGTGAACATGGTAAGATGATTTGACTATAATAATAACTTCTTGACTATAATAAATTCCTATAAGGCTAATGACCAGTGCTAAGCAATACGACTTTGATTCTTAGTGGGCTGGGTATATGTTCAGGGTTATAAGGGATGGTGAAAGCCCAGACTGGTTACTGGTGCAGACAATGGATGGTGGAGAGGTTCTGATTCAGGGGATGGTGTAAGCCCAGACTGGTTACTGGTGCAGACAAGGTAAGAGGGGTGACTAATATAATATCCTATAAGGCTAATGACCAGTGCTAAGCAATACTCCTTGATTCCTAGTGAGCTGATAGGGGGACAAAATGGATGGGAAACAGAGCAGTACTTATAGTAAATGTGGGGAAAGGCCAACTTGTGGTTGGGTACAACTGTAAGAGGGATGGAACATTCTAGAGATGGAGAAAAAGGGCCAACATGTGGTTGCATATGAGAATGAAACAAGGGGCACAAGCCTCATGGAACAAAATGGAAGGAAAAAGTAGAGTCAGGCTTGTGGGTGGATATGCTGGAGTTGTGGTTGTGTGTATTGTTGAGAATTTTCCTGTGGCTGACTTGTGGTTATGTGTATTTGAGAATTTTCATGTGTCAGAGTTGTGGTTGCAGGTTAAAGGGGTTCAGGTGAGATGTCTGGGGTTTATTGCTTGTGTAATCCTTGTGTAATGTTGCTGTGACACTTGAGGGGGCCTGGTTTTGAGGTTATTGCTGTGTGTGGGGCTTGTTGAAGTTGTGAGGGCCTGTGGAAGATTGGCTTACCACAGTGCTTGTGACACATTAAACTGTTTCTCTAGATCTCCAATATCTGATTTTTTCCTACAAGCCAAATAATAATTTGTTTTTTCTATCTCTCATATCCTTGGAATACATCTCAATACCTGTCATTTACCTGCCAGCCACCAAAAATGTTTCCCAATACAGGTACAGGTTCAGCATAAGTAACTGTACCATGCCAGTGATTGGGTTAGGAAAACTGGAGCAGCTTCTCTTTAGGCAGCAATGCAGTGCCCCCCAGTGCAGGGCAGAAAGGAGCCCTCCATCTATCAGTCCCTCTCCTTTCTGTCTCAGGGTTCTACAATGAACTCCTTAAGTTTCAGTCTTACTTCTGTGTTGCCGCTTGACTCAGTTGCTTGCCCTGATGCATCTGGACAAACTATACTGCAAGTTTAGAGAGGACCTGCCATTTTAAGACTCCAAATTTTATATTCAAATATTTTTCTGAATGAAGAAAGGTATGATGAAGCTTCAAGCTCTGCCTTTCTATAATATCAGAAAGAAAGACCACCAAGGCAAGCTTTGCGTATTTTACTCAAGTGATAGTGACATCATCATTGCACTTTCATTTTGCCATCTTGTGATCTTCAGGACAGCTTTTGGATCCAAGCTGACTGCAATTGGCCTTTTCCTCACCATCTTCAGGTTGGGTTGTAGCCTTGGGTCTGGAAGGTTGAACCACATTGTATTTGGAGTACTGGTTTGTGTTTCTGAGAAGCTGGGTAGTGGAGTTTGAATCTGCCGGCTTCTTTTTTCTTGTTGTAGATCAAGTTCCTGCTAAGTTGCCTACCATTTGAGGGTGTCATTAAAAATTCCCCAGCAATGGTTGAGGCTAAATGTTGATTCATGGGTATCTTTATACAGTTCTTTGTCTTCCAAGACCTGAAAAGAAGGAGATGAAATAATATTTTTAAAAAACAAAGTGAAACTACTTTTAGGTTCATTCATTTAACCTTAAAAAAGAAGCTAGAAGCTTAAAATGTAATTGTGATGCTTCCCACTTTTCATCTGTTGTTCAAATTGAGAATAGAAACCTCAAAACTTATTGCATACCTTCATGATGTGCCCCCAGAAACACTTGACAGCATTTATTAATTTTAAAAGCAGAGGCTTGAGGTTTTTGAGTTTTTTTTAGGATTGTTCATGTTTTCTACCACATAAATGTATATTTTGTGCCCATGTTCCTGGAATTTGTACACCTTATGTCCAGTTCTGACTATAATATCTTGGCTATTATTCAACCAGGCCACACACAAAATTTGTCTTCATCAATTGAACAATTTAATAATTTTTTCCCTCGGATTTTGGTTTTTCAATGTCAGAGTCACAATCTTGCTGAGTTTATTCTGACCACAAATTTCTTTTGATTTGGTTTTGGGGTTCACATCAGGTTTTGGATTTTTTCTTGGTAATGAGAAATTTTCATCTGGGGTTTGCTTTGTAGGATTCATGGAATCAACAAGTGGATTGAGGAGGAGTGGGTTTTCTAGCATATTGTGGCTTATATGTTGGTGTTGGATATGCTGCTGATTTCTGTTGTGCTAACAACAAAGAAATTTTGGAAGCTTCTTTCATATAAAAAAAAACCTCTAGAAAATAAAATACTCTTATTTCTAGACTTCACCCACCTCTCTCTCTACCATTGAAACTCGCTTACTTGTTCTCTCAAAAAAGTTTCATAGCTCTTTGTTTGACATTTCATAGGGAAATAGTTAGGTCTTCACAACCTGGACGGAGTGCATCCTAAATCTATCTCGTCATGGCAGTCCTTCCAGCCATGCTTCATTTTTATCAGTTTGTACAACACTTACTTGCTTAGTGAGCAGTGTAATAATTATGTGTTATTTGCATCAATAATGTGATTGTGTGCTCATTTAGCTGCATACAAGGATAGAGCCGAGGCATTGGATAATGATGTCAGTAAGAGGCAATAACGAGTGCTCATCATTTCAATGGGGGCAAGGGATACATAGTTAAATTAGAAGAGAAAACAATTTTGGCAAGTGAATCCGCCCGTGTACCCCAGCGAAAATGCCAGAACGTCGATACACATTGCTGTTTTCAGGCAAGCATGTGCCTTGTGCTGCTTCGTCAAAAGGAAAGGCTGGTGTCCGATGTGATGCGGTGAAGCTGCACTGACTACCTACTCTTGTTAAGCCAAGCAGTGGGCTTTGGGCCTACTACTCAACGGAATCTGAGACATGTTCTCACTAACACGACGGCACGGAAATGGGTTTCCTCAAGAGTTGTGTAAAATAATCACCGTTAAATTGCGCAGTAGCTAGCTACTAAGAGGCACAAAGTTATAAAATAGCGGAAGCCAGAAAACATAAAAAGTGGAAATTACTGCCATTGAAGACGGCGCGAGCTGTTCAACGAGATCAAGAAAGTGAAGACTTCAGCATGCCGAAAGCTGACAGGAGTCTTTATAATGAGACTAGAGCAGGAGGCGTTGCTCACATTACCACCCGTAACCGTAGTATCCGGGGTAACCGTAGCCCCAGCCTCCGTAGCCGTAGCCCAATCCGCCAAACAAAGGACCCACTGCCTGGCCTGTCCGGCCTGTCCAGCCTGTCCAGCTTGAGTGGCTTGATGAGCTTGTCCGCTTTGTCTGACAAAGAAAGGGCACATAAGTACGCGAGGTTAATCTTGATGAGCGAGAGTACCTACTGGGCTTGGACATTCTCGGAGGCGGGTTGGCGAAAACACCTGGACAGAAAGTTCATGATCAAGAGATCAGGGGAAGTCAGCTTCTTCGTACTGTCGACATGAGAGACGAAGGGAATACTCACCAGAGCAGACAGCAAGGGCAGCAACGAAAACGGTGAATTGCATGTTGAGGATGAAGGGTTGTTTAAGAACTGAAGCGATGAGCCTGTCAAAGCGCTAAATAGGTGATTATGTCAAGTTATGGGGGTTAAGAAAGCTGAAGGGTCGAAAGCGGATGAGGAAAGTAGGAGAGGTGCAATGGATGGCCTATTTATATTCTTCCAGCTCCAGCTCTGGCTGCTCCATCATGGCTAGCTGCCTCCAAGACACACTGACTCTTCCCTCGTTTCACGCTCGCTGGACAATAAAATCCGCAAGCGTCGTGCTTCCGCGATAGATCGAGAGCAAGTGACTTTCACCGCACCTCAGACTCCGCCCGGCCCAATATGGCGTGGATGGGCTTGCTCAATAGAGGCGAACGTTACGAAGGACAGCCCAATGTGGGCACACCGCTCGACTGACTACTTACAACCCGCAAGTAGCAGAGGCTTTGCCGCGGTGGATCTGATTCCCGTCTGCTTGGCGAGAACCCCCTCTCCCTCGACTCAGCATGAAAAGGCATCAACTCGGTCAGCTGGTGTGTCCTTATTTCGGAGCCAACACGTAATGCCGCGTACTAGAGAGCTTCCACCTGGCATCATTTTGTAGATGTGGTCGCCAGCCTCGTAATCCCATGCCCCACACTCTTAATGTTTTTCCAGTGACGCTTGGCAATACGGACACAGCAAAACAAATGTGTCTTTTCTCCGCATGAAATTTAGTTTCCATAACACCTTTGATGTGGCTAATACAGGATTTTTTTGTCTTCCTATGCATCTTCATCATTCCAATATGTTAGGGGTTTCAAAGTTGAGTGCAAGTTGTCTGAATGAGAATCACACCGTGCCTGAAATGGTTAAAATGAACCCTGCTAATGCAGGTGAGTAGCCCAACTGAGAATGTCCTAACTGGTTGTGACCATCTGACAAAAAGCCTTTCTTACCACCGCAGGTGACGTGTTCCTACAAGAGCTTGACCAAATCAGGCACAACTATGATACTGCAATGTTGTCCTGAAGTCTAACCAGGAAAGCGCAAAGACTGCAATGCAGGTAAGCACGTGGCCTTATGAAAATAGACAACGTAAGCTATAAAAGACAAAGTTTCTAACACTTGTCTTCTCGTTCAGTCTTCTCCACCACATACATCAATAAGATCTCCACAATACTCTCAAACCATCACACTCAATTTCTCTTTCCACCTAACTGCTTGAACCACTCACCGATCCCTTTTCAAGTCACTACAGCTTCTCATAAAACCTCTTTCCTTCCGCTCCTTATTCCTCTATCTTATGAAACCACCAGAATGTGCAGTGAGCTAGGGAGAGTTATTGTGGGACTCAGAGGATGCAAACAAGAAATGATCTTCACCTATGAAACGACCAGAATGCGCAGTGAGCTAGGGAGAATTATTGTGGGACTCAGAGGACGCAACAAGAAATGAGTTTCACCTATTGAGGTGAGGAGAATGACGGAAAGATGAGTGAGTTGCTTTGCAAGAAATGAAGACAAAGTGAACAAAAGAAAAATAGAAAAAGAAGAAGAAGACACAAAGTGGCAGACCTATGGAACGACCAGAATGCGCAGTGAGCTAGGGAGAGTTATTGTGGGACTTGGAGGACGCAAACAAGAAATGAGCTTCACCTACTGAGGTGAGGAGAATGACGGAAAGATGAGTGAGGAAAGGAAACATTATTCTGGGAGTACTTTATCTATCTACAATGTGGCTAAACCTAAACCTAATTGGATGAGACAAACAAGATTCCCATGTGGAGTCCTCCTCTTCCAAACCTAACCTTATCCAGTCATTGATCCCCCGGATGTTCACTGTAGTCCAAAATATCTCTCTTTATCCATTTGTCTATCCTATTCTACATCTTGTTTGAGGTGAGAGAGGTCGGTGAGGAGTTCACAAGTGAGACAGCACAGAGAAAGCAAGTAGCAAACCAACCTTTAAGGCAAGAGACGTTGGTGAGGAGTTCACGAGAGAGACAGCATGGAGCAAACAAGAAGCAAACCAACCTGAGACACATGAAGTGGATCAGTTGAGATGTAGAATGAAAACCAAAAGATTGAATGAATTGTAAAGCACACCTTTAAGGTGAGAGACATTGGTGAGGAGTTCACAAGAGAGACAGCACGGAGCAAGCAAGAAGCAAACCAACCTGAGAGAACTGAAGAGTGAGAACACAAGAGAGAGAGAAAAGTTTGGAGATAAGGAAAGGACAAACCTGAGGCACAGGAAGTGGATCAGTTGAGATGTAGAATGAAAACCAAAAGATTGAATGAGAAAAAATAAAGTGGTACAACTTGGCCAAAGGCTATTTTTCTAAGGATCAATTAGGTTTTGATTCTATACACTGTGCAGCAGATTGACACTATCCTCGGACTACAGACTGTCCGCTCAACATCTTGTACATCCATTGGCCTCACGACCTGTGCTCTGCCTTTAGGTATGCTATTCTTGTTATGACTGTTCTGTTAAGATTCAATCATTCTGATGAAATCAAACCTTTAGTCTTGTTATTCTCACACCAGTGACTTGCCTGAATTCTGGCAAGTTGCTCTGCACAAAAAACTATGTAGCTCAAGTTGCCAAAATTCATGCAAGTGGTTAGATATGACAGGGATGAAATAATCTGCATACATTCTGGCAGCTTGATCTGCACAGTTTTTTGTGCAAAGTGACTTGCCAAAATTCAGGCAAGTCACTTGTGCTCAACTTTGAGTCCCCCTGTTATTGGGCCGCTTCACATAGCAGCTCATAAGCAATTTAAATCTCAATTCCCCTTGCTTTTTGCTTAATTGATATCCATAACTGAAAGGAAAATTTATTCATAAAGGCAGCTTGCGCCTTGTGTCAAATTATCAGCTTGGATTCCCAATCTCCCAGAGAAAAGCTTTCAAGAAAAACACACCTTGACACAAAATCAGGTACGCAGACTATACAGATCTGTTGATACTAAGAAGACATGTGGTGAGCTAACCCACTTGTTCCTACTACAGATCAAATAAAAGATATTGGAAGCACGTACAAAAAGGTGGGAGACAACCATATTGAAGTTCATGCAAACAACGCAGAAAAGGATCATCCATCTTGACATGATGCAACTCAAAACATGAGGACCAACATCACACAAATCAAGATAGGAGGCAACTGCCAAGAGGATCAAGACAAAGAGAACATAGTCAATCAGACCAAGTGAGTACAATATAAAAACTCATTCTCTCAACTAGTAGCAAACATCAGCTAACTAGTGATACCTCATTTACTACAGACAATTCAAACACTCCATCACTAACTCATTAGCTAACCATATCAATTACAGTACAAACAAGTAAGTGTATTAACTAGAATTATTGATGAATGGATATGTTTAATGACTTGATTAATATGTTGATAGAAAGTTGAAATTCAACTCAATTCTTAGCAGGATAACAAACCACTAATCTCACAAAGCTTGCTGGAGAAAGAATTGTCAACAGTAAAAGAGGTTAATGCCTTCCTATTATAGAGAAAGATGTACGAGAAGTACCAACATCAAACTCAAACGCAGAACAAAAAATCATTCTCTGTGCAACACATATCTTGGCTCCATTCATTTATCTACACATTTCCTACACACTTCATCTCATCTCCTCTAGACACCACCAAGCAAGTCATTCTGCTCTTAGGTCAATTATAATTTTTCTCTGTTATCTCTCTTATACATATATAAAAGATAAGAACGTTGTGCATGTGATGGTTTGTTTTTATGATCCTTAACACAAAAAAAAAAACTCTTAGTTGTTGCAATTTTATTACCTTGCTGATCAGTTTTGAGCTGGCTACTCAACATCATTTTTTTAACAAAACTTCAATCACCTGCAAACTTGACACAAGTCCCACCCTGATGGAAGCTTGTGGTGATGTTGAGTACTGCACGGAGGCAAAGCCACCCTCCCACTGGGAGAGACTGGGGCATTAAGTTGAGATTCCCAGTGTAGCAGGTGCCAATGGCTGGGAACTTTTTTTTATTTGCCATATGTCAACTCCAACTGCCCCAATTATGAGGCCTCAGAGCATGATTTTAGAAATGTGGTCTTCATAATGGTTGAGACCCCATACCCTCAATGTCAATGGTGTTCAATGGTGTGGCCTCCAAAGTTTTTGAAAAAATAAAACTCACACAATTTTTCCACATGGATAACCATGTTCTTGAAGGTCCCCTGGAGTTTCAGAATTACACATGTATTGAAAAGAACAAATAATTTTAATATTCCAGTTTATTAGGTCACCAGTGTTTGATGGAATCCAGCTTCCTTTCTTCCTTCCTTCACATTCCCAACCCAATCCAAACCAACATGTCTTCCCAAGGCATACCACAACACTCCAAGATCCTCCCAATATTTCAACTCATTCAGTCCCTTGGATTATCCCCTAAAAAGTTCCTGCTTTTTTCCTAAAGCAAACCACACTGGAAGTAATTTATTGTCAGTGCTTTTGGGGCCAGAAGTCTGGCCATTGGTCCACAATGGAGCTTTTCCAGGAGCGGAAGAAAAAAATGAATAAGATCACAGATGGTGGTGTCATATGGGCAGCCTTTAGTCAGCAGGAGGTGAGTTACTATTGACTATCTATTTTGCCATGAATCAACAACTTAACTGTCTCTACATGTAGGGGCTTGTAACTCTGGTTGTACTTTTCAATTCCACATTTCTCAATTGCACAATTCAGGTTTTTGTTGTTTAATTTGTTAATCTTCTTGGATACAACAGATTGGTAATTGGTGTGCAGAAGCGGCTTCTTCTTAGCAGGTGTATGGCCCATGACTGACTTCTGACAAAAAATTAAGGTTTGCCACTGGAGAAGATGCCTTACCATTCTTAGCACATTTTCAGGAGCAACAAGGATGAAGATCCCATTCCCAAGGTTAGAAAATCTTTCCAAAAATGAAAATGCAGTTGAGATGGATTTTCACACATGGAGGAGAATGGGTCAGGTTTTGAGGTCAAACACATTCCTTAATCCTTTAATAACTGTTTCATTTCATGAGAAAAACAAGCATTAAAACATGGAAAGTTTGCGGACAGAAATTGGCTACATTTCTATTTTTTTTTTTTTTTTTTTTGTTTTTTGATGGGACTGGTGAATTAAAAAAATCAACCATAAAATTCTCAAATCACTCCCACAGAAAAATGAATTGAGGTATAAGTAAGGCACTGTCCGGAGCCTGGGGGTTCAGGGCTGTTTCCCAGTCCCAAACCCTGGGGATCAGGGCTCGGGATGAGGCTCAGTAAAGCTCCAAAGCCCCAGGGATTTTTGGAGCAAAAAAAGGAACAATTTCAATATTTTTCAATCATATTTATTTATATTTCTATTAGAATTTAGGAACAAAAAAAAAATTAATTTAAAACAGACCATCAAAGTTCTGAAACCAGTCTTTCAGACACAA
>SMGU01008467.1:0-10526 GCA_004348175.1 Puccinia novopanici
AGAAAAAGAAAAAGAAAAAGAAAAAGAAAAAGAAAAAGAAAAAGAAAAAGAAAAAGAAAAAGAAAAAGAAAAAGAAAAAGAAAAAGAAAAAGAAAAGAGGAAGGGAAGAGGAGAAGAATCAGAGTTCCAATACAAAGTAAGCTTGTTTTGATCCTTCATGCCAATTGGTGTGTGACAAGCCTGAAGCTGAATATTGTAATATTTGATTGTGAGGTGGGTTAAAAGAATAACATTCTTCTGGAGGTTTTTCCACCTATTTAAAATAAGAAATCAAATAAATAAACAGTATATATACAAGAAATTATCAATATGAATAAAGCCTACCTGCATTGCAGGCCATTATTATAAAATTTCTCTGAGGTCCAGGAGTGAATTTGTTGAAGTCATTGGTTATGCAATTGAAAAAATTTCCCTTGCCTTGTTGATTTGATGTGATTGGATCCTATGAGATTACTACCCAGCTTTTGGAAACCTGTTCATATTCTTCAGGAAGGAAGTTGGGGGGTGTTTTGTTTTGGGTTGGTCTTGAGAAGACATTGTGTGATCTGTTGGTCAATGCTGTATGTTTTGGAGGCTAACCCTCCTTAACCCTCCTTAATCCTATGTACAATCAGTATTCCAAACAGACATAGAGGGTATTCAAATTGCTTTTTGAACTCAACTCCAGTTCAAAATCATTTTTTTTTAAAAAAAAAAATTCAAGAAGTGTTCCTGGTAAAGGGACTCTCCAACTCTCATGTGATTCATAAGTTGGTCATGTTGGCCTTATGATTTCATGTGGTTGAAAACTCAATTTTGAATACCGCAATAGTCCAAGGATTGATGGGGACTAAATTTAGTCCCCACCAGCTCTAAATTTATATCCTGGCGCAGTTAATCTGAGCTTAATCTGAGCCAATGTGGTGGCACGTCTGGACTAGGTTCCTTAATCCGCCCGAAAAAGGCCAAGGATGCGGATGCTCTGATGTTGTCTTGTGTGCCAGTTATGGGATACTGGGTAGTGTGCGACTTTCGGACACGGTATTAAACTCGGCTGTGATTTGTTTAGGTTTTGTCCGAACACAGCATCGTCATCAAGACTCTTCCTCAAAAACTCACTTCAGCTTTTGTTGACCATCCCACCACATCCAACCCACTCAAGGGATCATCGAGCAACATGGACAAGATTGAAGCCCTCGGGAGCTCGATCGCTCAGGTCAGTCATCACACTTCTCAGCGCTTGTGATGTTGGAACCACCCATGTCACTAATGATAAATTCACATTCTGATTCAGATCTCGCTCTATGACATCAAATCGTATTACAATCAAGCTAAGGCGGTTGTACTCAACTACACCGAGATGGAAGCCAAAGTCAGAGATGCAACCAACGATGACCCTTGGTAAGTCACTTTCTTTCACCCCGGCTCGTTCTCGATGATATCGCTGAGCCCCTTTTCTCTGCTGCCAATCAGGGGTGCAAGCTCAACGACAATGCAAGAGATTGCTCAAGGGTGTGTAGAGACTCTATTTTTTTGCATTTCTGCTATCGACGGTGACTCAATCATTGACTCTCTCATTATCGATTTCATAATATAGAACCTTTAACTTGTTGGTAACTTCTCATGTCATCTCAGACTTCGGGGGATTGGTGATGTGAGATGAAACTGAGAATTCTAACCCATATCTTGGTCAGCCAACAATTCAATGAGATCATGCCTACGATTTACAAACGATTTACCGAGAAGGAAGCTCGTGAATGGAGACAAATTTACAAAGCCCTGCAACTACTCGAATATCTGATCAAGCACGGTTCCGAGCGCGTTATTGATGATGCTAGATCCCATATCTCTATGATCAAGATTCTCAGAAATTTTCACTATGTCGATGACAAAGGCAAAGACCAAGGTATCAATGGTAAGTCTAACGTTTCTCTCGAATTCCTGTCCCCCCGAATAAAATGCAAGCGTCTGATGATAATCGCTTTATCTCCGTGTGACGAAAAGTCCGTAATAGAGCCAAAGAAATTGCCGAGTTACTCTCCGACCTCGATCGAGTCCGTCAAGAAAGAAGAAAAGCCAAAGCTGCCAAAAACAAGTACATCGGGGTAGGTAGTGAGGGACCATCATTTAGCGCAGGAGGCTCCAAGTATGGTGGCTTCGGAAGTGAATCGCTTGGCGGTGGCGGTGGCGGTGGTCATGATGATTGTGAGTATTGGCTTCCAGCAGCGTGCTTACCCGGTTATGTGCTGACTTGAGTTTTGATTTTCTCATCACAGGGAACGGCGGGGGTAGTAGCAGCCGAGATCCGTATACTTCCGGAAGCGGCACATTTAAACAAAGCGACGATTTCGAGGAATATGATGCTGGTGAATGGGAGGATCGACCAGCCGCCAGTGCCAGTCGAGCTTCACCCTCGACCGCACGTGGTAGCATCAGTAGTAACCGGACCTCTTCGATATCTGTTTCAATGAAAAAACCTGCCCAAAAACAACCCACTTCAGCCCCGCCCAAAGCCAAGGAAGTCGATTTGTTCTCGATGGGCGACGATGATGATTTCACGTCTCCAGCGGCTCCCAGCTCAACTCACGCCTCAAAATCGGGCAATGTTGGTGTTAGCTTGGATGGTAAGTTTTCTCTCCACTCGATTTGCCTGCATTCGGATGCACTGATCCATCTGGTTATATACTCGTGCAGACGAATTTGATGATTTCCAATCCGCCCCGCCACCCTCCAACTTTGGGGCTACTTCTCCACCTCCTGCTAATGGATCGTCCACTGGAGCCAAGCCAAACGTGTTTGAGCTCTTGAGTGCAACTCCCTCTGCACCCTCTGCAATGGCAAACCCCGGTCTTTCGGGGATGTTTGGAGGCAACGCCAACACGATGTCCAGCCAAGCAGCGCCAGTCAATGCGAACATATTTGGCTCGTCAATGATGCAACCGATGATGATGAACAACAATGCAGTCAACAATACCCAAGCCGGGCGCCCTGCCCTGTACAGCAACTCTACAGGGATGTCTTCGAGCACCACGTCAGCCACAAACGGCAACAATCGTGGCGCAGGAGCAAGCACATCGAAGGCTGGTGGTGGCGACCAATTCGACGACCTGTTCTCATTTGCCGGCTTGACTAGTACTAAGAGCAGCACCAACTCGAGTGGGACAGGCCAGCAGAAAATGAGCATGGCCGCGATGGCGAGAGAACAGAGTAGCGCCTCGATCTGGGGCGCCGCTTCGACCCCCGCGGCCGCTCCTAAGCAGCCCGCTACCATGGGCGCTCCCATGGGCTCCGCTCCCCCCGCCGCCACTACTGGCTCGGCTTCTATGGCCAACAACAACGACGACTTGCTGCTCTGAAATCTGCCGTCTTACTCTATCCGGAACCATTCACGCCACATGCGTCGCAGGTCTTGTTGTGAGGGTCTCCAAATGCTCGATGTCAACTTGGAGTTAGGATCTTTTTTGTCACAACCCATGCACGCAATCCCCCCAACGGATTATGTATTTTTTCTTTCTCCGCCCCTTCTGCTCTGTGATGCTAGTTTGCTTGACTTGATACGATGATGTGAATGTGAGTCACAACTGAAATGCAAACCTGTGAGATCTCTTCCTTTTTTTTCACTTCATTTCTCTTGTCGCTATTACTCCTTTCCATTGCGAGTATGACCTTCTTATTCTCAGTTTTCAGTTGCCTTTTTGTTTTCTGTTGGTTCTTTACTTTTCTCTTTGCCGTTGTAGTACTTGTCTTTACTCTCTTTTGCAACATTCGTACAAATGTGTATAGCTTTCAATTAAATCAATAAAGAAAAATAAGAAGAACGGGGACGAATTCGTTGAACGAGAAGATCTCTGGACATGGGAATGTCTAGTTTGTTGTATCAGTGAAGAGGAATAAACAATGGTTTATATCCCTCCAATCCCTCTTTCCTATAGTGTAGTGTTGCTCTAAAAAAAGACAAGAAATACCATGTGCCGACTTGCTCATCCGTCTTGGATGTGTGTGTCCGTTAGACGGGGCGGAGGGTTTCAGATGGACATGACCATATATGGTGCGCGGTTTCTCGCAAGGCTGGGCAGAGAGCGTCATCACGATCAGCCTCGGAGCCGATGAGAGTCGTATCAGTATGTCGAGCCGATAGGGAGTAATGGCTCATGGCGGATAAAAGTTAGGCCGGTGTTATCCAGCATGACCGACTCTCCTCGTGCCGACGACTACATACTATAGTCGTCAGCGTCGGCTCCTGGTCAACGTGGGGTGCGCGTGTATGGACGAGGCCAATAACACCTCTTCCCAACAAAGCCCAGACTGACTGTCATATGCACTTTCGATCCCAAAGTGGCTGTTTGGCTCCGAGTGGTGCTAACACATGGCCTGCAGCTTCTTCTTCGTTGGCCCAAAGCATGCCAAACCATCTTCCTTCCTTCCTTACCCATCACCGTTTTTTTTATGTAGTGCATCTCAGCAACACATATTCTTCCATCGGGTCGGGATGGGCTTGAGTCTCCATTATGTAAGGTGGACATGGCCTCCATCCCCCACCAAGATAATACTTGGACGCTGTATGGGCTCAAATATGGGTCCTTTTTTCAGCGGTTTGCTTCCAATGTGGATGCATCGCTTCGTTCAAGGGCACACAAATACTAATCGACGTGTCATTCGACTCGACATTGCGCAAATAGATGCATCGTCTGATCGAACTAATACTAGCACCCACCCACGTCTCGCTGCAGATAATTTGGCTGGCTCCCGCAGCCGCTCTAAAAGCCGGCTTGGCTCCCTTGAGGCCTGTTGAAGTGTACTTGTAACTTAATACGTAAAATGAATCCAAGTGGTCCAGATTCATGATCAAGTCTGCATGTCGTACATATTTTTATTTGCGCATTGGTGACATTTTTATTGGAGAGAGAGAGAGAGAGAGAGAGAAGTAATATGTAGTGTGGGTGTGGATGGATGGATGGATGGAAAAAGGAGATATTCCGACAGATGGAGAATCGAGATGGAAGACTCGTTGGCACTTGGGATTCCAGCGAGACGCTAGTTTCAAGGGAATGGGGCATTGTGTTGACTACATAGCTTGGCTTGTGTTTCCGCGGAGTTCGGCTGGTGTGGACCATTACAACCAAACTTCCCCCTTGACAGACAGAGACACACACAAGTTCAGCCTCCCATGAGCTATCTAGTATAGTTGGCCATGAATATTATCGAGGCTGCCAGACACGCTGGAAGAAGTCGGATTTCAGATCGAGTGGACATATGCAAATATTATACTTGTGTTTCTTGATGGGCCCCTCGGCTGGCACTTGTATGGCCAACTCCAATTCAAACATCCTTTCGTCAGAGACCCGCCGGAAGTTCCTGGAATTAGCTTCCTTCATGGCCTCTTAAATACTCCTTCCGCTCCCCCCTCTGGCAGCACTGGGACACCAAACTTACGCCTCCCTTAAAAAACTTTGACATACCTACACTCTGCTCCTTCTCCAGCAGCGCCTTCTCTTGTTACAACAATAATCTTGCAGGAGGATACATACTCCCGAGTTCGCTTGCCAATCGAATTTCCCTTTCAGGAGAAAAAATAGTTCAAAGAGTGCCATTTCAACAACCCCTCCTGTTTTTTTTTTTTAAGTTGTGTTGGCCATCCCCAGAGATTTCCTTCCTGTCTTCAACACCCTCCCTCATCATCGACTTCCAAGTATAGTCCACAGACAGAAGAGTTGAAGGTTCTTTGCATCAACAACTACTGAGCCACCCAACATGAGTCAAGCCATCATCTCGTCATCATCAACAACAGCAACAGCAACAACAACAGAAGCAACGCAGGCGGCCATGAGCGCGAAGCCAGATGCAGCCTGGCACGGAGTTCAGCCGAGCGCATTGGAGGTCTATCGGCTTGGACTGCTACGAGCCGCCTCGCATCATCTGCCGAGCGTCCCCCCATCCAACCCATGGGACTGTCTGGCCTTCCGGCAAATCTCTCATCGGCTGATCGGCTGGGATAGGCTCTACTCCGATCGCACCGGCCAGGAATATATCTTCCAAAACTACTTCGACGAGGCCTCAGTCGCCCCCGAAGTCCTCTACCCTCCCTATCCCCCTCCTGCCCCACTCCAATATTGGTTCACGACTGGTCCGCTCGTTTCAGATACAGGTATGCCGTCCATCTTCCGGCTTCTCCAAGACTAGCAACCATGAAAGCGTCTATATTGACTCCTGTCCCCTTTCATTGACAGTGATCTCTTCGAATCCTGGCCCACATCCACCCGTCGGAAAGCAAGGACAAGCTGGGCATTTGCAGCCCCACGAGACATGTACTAGCTCGTATGAAGGGACGGACAGCTCGACGATCAACTCGGATGATTATTGTCAAGAAGACGAGGCAGGAGAGGGCGTAGTAGTGGGACGGAATGTGTCGCAGGTTGGGGGGCCGATGAGGCTGCTGGACCCGGCGCGGCTTGGAGATCCGTTCCAGTTCGGCGACGTCTCAGGGGCACACCATCACCACCACCATCCGTTCCTGCACAACCTCTCGACCCCCGACCCCACCGCGCCCGCGTCCTCTTTCTCTTGCCTCCCTCGCTACCGCAAATCTGATCATCTCATCGACGCCTCCCTCGACTCCCTCGTCCACTTCAAAAGACGCAGAATCCTCCCCGCTTGATTCCCCCCCCTGTCTTTCCAGCCGCTTCATCCGGCCTTCTTGCGATCACACACACCCTTCTCCGCTCCCGCCGGACACCCCCATCACTCGCGCTGGCTGGCGAACTCTCATCGCTGCACCCCCGCATACATCACATATATAGACATTCTCCCATTCCTTTTTTTTTTTCTTTGTATTTGAGATGTGAACCGGATGGACAGGTGCTAGCCAGATTTGTCCTGACTGTTTCATATCTCACCGGGGCAGTCTCCTCCCCAAAGTTTTGGGCAGAAATAGGAAATAGCTATTTCCTGCCAGCTATCCTGTGTCGACAGTCTTACTTTACCTGCACGGGAACTCAAGATTGGGCTCATGCAGGTTTATTTTTGGCGGGAAGGTGGATTTCCTGATTTCTGGACCTGCGCGGGCTTCTGGGGGGATTTTGAAACCCCCTAATACAGCTAGGTAATATTCAGAAAAGGAAGAAAGCCAAGCATTAAGAGATCCTAGCCCCTGGCAGGGCAATAGTGACTGTAACGCCTCAAACCCGTTGGATGAAACCAGGGTATGATACGTGATACTTGTAGCAACGAGGCTAGGGTGTAACCTGCCCAGCTACAGCTGTGGGTTGGTGCAGGTGGGTTGACTAGACATCCAATCCGTCTCCCAGACCTGAGCCGGACCCCCCCACGGGCTCAACCCAACCACAGCATGCACTTTGCCACCCGTACAATTCTTTCTTTCTTTTTGTGTCCCCTGGTTGATATCCAATCAAGGGGACTCACAACAGCTCACTTATGTTTGAAAGAGTAAAAATCACCACACGCGCATCTAGTTATCTCTCTCACATTCTTATGCTCACTCAGTCAGCACTCATTGCACTGTCAGAATATTCAAGGCTGTTTTTGTGACATATTTCGGGCATAATATTGTATGCAAGGTGTATGCAATTTGAAAATTATGACCCCTATCATAAATATAATGGAAATCCGCAGGTTTGGCAGGACATGACAGCATACCTGCAGGTTTTCCAAACACCAGCAGATGAAATGTCTCAAATTTTGCAATGTTACAGCCTACCCACCTAGGTTGCGGTTTTTGGACCAAAAACATAAAAGTTCCACAGAAAAAAAAAGTGTGCCTGTCAAAAACCTTTTTTTGTGACAGGTTCACTACACAGCCGTTACCCAAAATTCCCCTTGGTTTCCAATTGAACACCTATAACACCACCACCAGCATGCCACCCAACCATACAGCTCAACATAAGTATTTTTTTGTATGTTATGTTCTCTTCATTTTTAAATCAGCCAATGATTTCATTTCCAACCAGGATGTATTGCAAATATGATGCATCATTCAAGTTTAAGGTTGTAAAATCTTACATTAAAGGACTTTTGTGTGATGAAATCAACCTCCGCAATGCTGTGTCCATTAGCTCTGATTCCCTTTGTTGATGGTGTCAATTATAAAAAAAATTCTCAGTCCATTGTGTGTGACCCAGCCATATAGGCTGTGAGGTGACATCCTTTTTCTCTGAATGACAAAGAACTTTCTTTCTTGGCCAATCTGGCAGAAAACAAATCCACCATGTATCTAGCCAAGATACAACAAGTGCTGCTGGACAAATTAAATCTGGCAATATCTTTTAACACAATTTTGAAGGAGGTTTATCTGCAACTGAATCTTTCCATAGAAGTAATGCATATGGTTCATCCCAATCAACATAGTAATCAGTGGGCCTGTTACATCACTCTCATGCCCTATATGACCCAGACTGTCTGGTCTTCACTGGTGATTTCTTTATTAAATGTCTTACACACTACAAAAACAAAAAAAATCACTCAACTGCTTCAGTTTAAATGCAAGTTTCCTTTGTGTACAAAGGAAAGTTGCATGTCAACTGCAGGCAGTTAAGGCAAGAACTTTGCCCAGTTTTTCCACAATGTACTTGAAAAATACAACTGCCTCCCAAAACTCCACACAATCACCGGTGATAATGCATCCACTAACAGTAAGATGGCACACAAGATTGAGAGCCTTGTACCACATTTCAAGACAGACAAACACCTCCTTGGATGCTTTGCCCATGTAATCAATCTTGCTGTGAAGGCTGGGTTAGTGGTCCTTGGGAACATAGAGGATGAGATTGGCAAATAAATCTCAATGGTTGATCCAGAACCTGCTCAAGAAATACAGGGATGGGCATCATTTTGATAAACAACTTGAATACCAATTCTGATGCCTGGGTATTGACATCAAAACAATACTCAACTGCATCCACGGCCTGTGCTAGTATGTTATGTTTCTCCCACAACAGTGCAAACAATTCCAGGCTTTTGTCGAATTTGCAAAGCCAGATCTTCACTAGGCAGGGATCAAATTTTCATATCTTGAATATTGATTTTTCCACTTGTTGGAAATCAACATTCAGCAAATCCACCACGCAATCAACTCCAACCATCTTTCACTCATTATTGTAAGTAAAACCCAGAAGTAGCCAAGTTTCAGATGACCTCAGCTGAATGGATTCAAGCGGCCAATCTCATGAAGTTACTCTTGCCTCTCAGTGAGGCAACCAATATTTTATGTGCTTTGAAATACCCTTGCCTCAATAGCCCTCCCAATCTACTTTGTCTTAATGAAGCACTTAAAACTTGTACAGCGCAGGCTATACAATCAAGCCCAACTGATTGCTCCAGCAACTCTAATCCTTGACAAAATTGAAGGCTATCTCAATGATTTTCTCAATAAACCAATATACATTGCTGCAATGATACTCGACCCAAAATTCAAGACAAGTTTGTGAAAAAAATGAGGGATTTATCCTACTTCCACATCTCACACAACAATATGCTCCAGGTTTTTTGCAATGCTTCCAACAAATTCAACAATGCCATGACCAACAAAAATGACAAGCCTGACTCTCAACCCTGTGCTACAGCCTCCACTTCAACAGCACCCAATCAAGACCAGGTATTTTTCTTATCAGAGTTCTATGACACCAACAAGCAGCCCACCAAGTCGGTCTCAATCCACTCTGGAATCAGCAAGTACTTGAAGGACACATATCAAGCCCAAAGACACCAACATCCTTGCATACTGGTCCAATTCACAAATCAAAGTATCCTGGCCTCCTGCAAATGGCCCATTGCCTCCGCCATCCCAGCTACAAGTGCGGCGTCCAAGAGAGTTTTTTCTCAAGGACGTCACATCATATCCTGGCATAGGTTGTCCCTCAAGCCGCAGACAGTTGAGGAGCTACTCTGTATGAAGAATTGGGCCCATTCAGGATATCCTCTCCTGTGGCATTAAACTTTGATTCATTATTTCATCACCAAAAAAAATTTAAAAAAAATGTTTCTGAAGACTGAATTTTATAAATATACACATAAAAGATTGTAAACAGTATATAACTGCCATACCACGCATCTGAAAAATGAAAGAAAAACTTGTTTATGTGCAGAAAACTGGCCATCTCCCTTGTCTTCTCTGACAATCCACCCAGTTTTTTGTGGTGGTTCCAAGGTGGCCTGACAAAACTCCACCTGGGTGGCAACCACCCGGGGGTTGAAAACGGGGTACAGCGTTATGTACCACAGAACATGCCAATATGAAAATCATTTTTCCAAAAAAAAAAAAAATCATTGTCAAAATAGGTGGAAATTTGCCTTATTGGGAAAACAAAACCATGTGCCACACCAATATCCTAGCCACACATCTCAGCAAACCAACACAAACCCAACCTCAGCCATTCAACCCATCACAAAAACATATCCCTCCCATGAACTCAGTTTGTTCTTCATGCTCTCAGCTTTGGTAGCTGCGCAGCTCTAATTATCTGGGATAATTATCACAAAGGCCTACCTTACTACAGTGATGGGGGTCAGGCAAAGTATGTCAGCCCTAGAGATAC
>SMGU01008471.1:0-11256 GCA_004348175.1 Puccinia novopanici
AAGAAAAAGAAAAAGAAAAAGAAAAAGAAAAAGAAAAAGAAAAAGAAAAAGAAAAAGAAAAAGAAAAAGAAAAAGAAAAAGAAAAAGAAAAAGAAAATCCAGGTGTAGTGCCAAATGTATCAAAATGATTTTTTTTTTTGGGAAAATAAACTTTACCATTAAATTCTCCGCCCTAAGAGTTTGAGGAAAAAATCTATTATCATCAATACCCTCAAAAAAATTAATTAAAAATATTTCACATTTTAAGGAATTTGACCTGCAACCCATCCTTGTGACATGGTTTTTGAAGGTGCGACCCATCCTGACGTCCTCATGACACTTGGGTGGATTGCAACTTCAATTATTTGGGTTGCAAGTTGAAGACCCAAAAGTTTATTTGGTCAGCATGCATCAAATGGCTGTAGGTTACAGTCAAAGCTAATTAGCTCACCATGCATAAACCTTCTGTAAACTTTCCTGATGCAGCATAAAATTAGCAGATTTTTTATAAAATTAGCAGTAAATGAACCCCCCTAATAGGGAAGTTCATGAACGGCTAATTTTGCAATAAAATTTCTGATTTTAACGTGCATCAGGAAAGTTTAAGGAAAGTTTATGTATGGTGAGTTGATCATAAGCTTTGGCTGGAAACCCCCACCATTTGATGCTTGCTGACCCAATTAACTTTTGAGGGCATCAGAAAAGCAGTGGAAATCATCAAGCCCAAATCAGCAGTTCATGAACTACCCTAGTATCCTCTCATCTCATTCCAACTCATAAACACAGACAAGATGAAGATGATCAGGGTAAATATTGGGTATTCCTTGCACTTTGCACCATTGTAAAATCGGGCACATTCATTAAACATGTAAGTATATCTACTGAATATGTGGCTGAAAAAATCTACCTGACCCATTTCAGCCTCAAAGCTTCGTAACCATCCCCAGAAAAATAAATAAAAAGTCTGGACAATGAGAAACTGCATACTTCAAGGATGGTCATAAATATCCAATGTGGAAAAGACAAAGAAAGTATTTTAACGATCAGATACTTGTTAGGAAGGCTGGCTGAATTGAGCACATGAAATCATACACTTCTAGCTTTATGTTTTTGCTTTTGTGTCATGTCGAGATATAATAGGCGGACTCAATTGTCATACTTTCTGGTCTCCATACTTTTTACATAGCTCTATTGCTAGTATAAAAAAGTTTGGAGAAGCCTTAGATGGACTTATTTATGAGTCCATAGTACCCTAAGTAAATCTCCATACTTTTCTATGCTTGGCATAGAGCTATATAGAAGTATGGAGACTCGAAAAATCCTGAAATGTATGACAATTGAGTCCGCCTAATATCTAGGGTTGGTCGCTGCGTACGCCGTGGATGCGGGATGCGCAGCCGGGTGGTGACCGGCAGGACTCGCGCCACTTGGAAGTCGGCAGAAACCAAAACATCAACAGGACGGTCAACCAGAACAGCTCCACCAAAGAACACACCACCCAGCTCAAGATGGCCGAAGAACAGAACAAACCAGTCGTCGAGCAGGAAGAGGAGCCACTCTTCGACGCAACTCTCAAGAAGAAGAAAAAGAAAAAACAATCTTTATAAGAAAACATTGCAGCCAATGAAGCAGAGCACCAAGCACGCACCTACTCCATAGATGAAGCATACCATCATGTGTTGGATACTCAGATCAGAAGAAAAATATAATAAATTCTGGAAGATTTCTGCCAAAAAATCTAAAGTCCATGAGAACAAAACCTCTTGTGGTCGTCAGAAATAAAGAAGGGATGTTGCTTACCTGAAATTGGCCATTTATCATTTTTTATGTTCATTTTTCCCATTAGTTCATTATTAAGGGATAATAATTCAGCCCTTTTATTCTTCACTTTTGCTCCCATCACTTAGATTCTCTGACTTTTCACTGTTGCAATGGCTGTCAATATTCATTGACAAATCTTGTTACATTAACTTGTTGTTCAATTGGTAAAACCCTCCAGAGAAAGGCTGAAATAAATCTAGTCCCCTTTTTCCTTTAGCAAATTCAGTTTGTAGTTTCAGAACACCAGATAGGTAGAGGTTGCAAGCAGGATCAGTATAAATCCCCCAATGGGCTCATAAATCAGCTCTTCTTTTGGTGCCATCCAGTGGAAATTGTTGATGGAAATAAGTTCCAAGAAGTTATGATGTGACTGCTGGAAATAATTAGAGCCTATTTCTAGCTTCAATAGCTGTATGAGGAATTTTAAATTTCATAAAAAATAAATGTGAGAAGTATAATGTTGAGGTATTGTGTGGAAAACCACATATAACAGGTATATTGATGGAGAATAAATCTTTCAATCAATCCATGTCAGTTCCAATCCAAAAGTGGTTATAGAAGTAATTCAACCAATAATAGTGAAGCTCCAGGAAGAAATCAGTGGCCACAAAATGATTGGCCCTTCCATTGGGAGATGCTAGGAGGTTACTTTCTACACCACAAGCTAATAATCTGGGGAGGAATTTTTTGATCATAAGAATCAATCTTGGCAGGTGCTTTGAATGGTGAGGCATCTTTTGAAGCACTTGAAAGATGAAATCCCGGTGTTCCCACATTTACATTCAAACCTAACACAAGTACCAACATGTTGTCTGAAGCCCAAAAGGCCCGCCAAACACAGCGAGGGACTTGGTTGTAAAACTTGTTTCCTAGTGTGAGTCTCATGGCACTTGATCTATAATTTTGGTGGGGTCACCCTTTGAGATGTGAGTAACCTGTCTTAACTTTGTGTCAGAGTTACACCCCCCAGCACTGTTGGAATTTTTGGATTCCACTGAGTCTCAGGACACATCTCAAGTCTCGGCATCCCCCATTTCTTTTTCCCTGAACCTATTGCAAAATGTGTATTTGATCCTTTTCCCCACTTTCTCATAAATTTAGAGTTTTCTTTAATTTTCTTTGATTATTTGGTGATTATAAAATAGTTCTTAAGATTGAGAGGCACATCTTGCAGGCAGCCACAAATATGTACAGAAACAACCAGGAGAAGTGAGAAAAAATTTGACACAAAATTTCAAGGCACTTTCTAAGGGGAAAATAATACACAAATCACACCAGGTGATGCACAAGCATCAAAACTGTCATGTTCTGGCACAGCCGTAATTTTGGATGTGCCGTTTGTTTAAAAAAAAAATATTTGTGAAAATATGGGAAATACAACTGGCAAAGCCTTCGGGATTCAGGCTGGCAGGGAAACTTATCCAGCTTTAATTTATTGATCCAAAATTGTTGAAAAGTTGTCTATTCATAGTAGCATGTTTCGAAAAGCAGGTGGTTTGGAAACCATCTCCAACCTATGTGCATAACCCATGCAGAACTGTTGGAGGGTGTCTTTAACCAGCTGGTTGATCTCTAATGTTGTTAGTTTGATTAGATATTTGACAAGGGGTCCCTTCTCCCTTCCAATAACCATCCAAGGCATTCAATTTATTCAAGTAATCTCTTACATCCATACCAGCTGGTAGCCAGCTGACAGAATCAAACTACAAAGCTAATAAAGGTTTAATTCAGGAATTTATATTATGTGTGATAAAAGTTGATTCAAAGACTTCTTGGAAATGGTTGGGCTGGCTGGAATACCTAGGGCGTGTAGGGTCTTCCATGCACAAGTATCACAGCTATGCTTTGAATCTCCCCAATGATAAAAAAGTATAGACTGAGAAATTTTCCAGAGTGTGAGCTGCACCCGCCGGAATGGCCAATATGTCATGGAGGCTTGAGTTATTTTCTGAGCCTTTGCCTCTTACGTGGCAACCAGGACACAAGTAATAAGAGATGGTGATGATAAAAATGAAGAATTGATATTTTTGAGGTTTTTAATTATCTGAATTATGTTTTATTTATGAGTAGTTATGCATCTTGAAGCTGAATTAAGCAGAGTAAATCTTCAACACCTCCTCTTCAAAAGAAAATGGAGAAGGTCTGACTAGGGATATTCTATTCAGTCAAATTTTCCAGCCAAAGAAGAAGGCTAAGTGTCTTTAAAGGAAAACCTATGTGATTTGTCTTAATGGTCAAAAAATCACAGAAAAACCTGGAGAGAGGAGGAAAGCAGGAAAGGATGCAGAAAGGACTGCAGAATAGAGAATGAGAGAATTCTATAAAAATAAGAAAGAGAATGGTTCAACTTAAATGAAGGAGACTCACTGATTTATCCCAGACACCCGTAGAATAAATGATTTGAATTGTACTTGAGTTATGGTTGAGTTCCAGGTGGAGTATCCTTGTCTTTAGTGGTTTATTTTGAAGTGAGGGATGGGAATAGGCTTGACAGAGGCTGAGATACCTCTGGATTCAGCCTCTGTGAAAATTTTAATCTGTACAAGAAGACTTTGGAATTTTTGGACAATTTTCCTGTATCTATGCATTTTCCTGATGCATGAGTGTGAAAATCAAGTAGATTTAAATTTTAAAATTAATATCAACACAATTCTTACTCAACATTGAGAGAAGAGTAGGACAAAAGGGTCAATAGTGGATGTGGGTAAGATTTAGATTAGATTCAATTAAACAAAGTTTATAATGAAGCCTTTTGGGAAGTATATAGTTGGCATATACTGTCTATAAGGCTGAAATATTTGTTCAGCCAGGTGTTTTTTGGTTTTGTGGGGTATAAAAGATTTTACATGAATTGAGCCTAAGTCATGTTCCATGATTTGAACCCAGGAGTGTAATTCATCAGGTGTGAACACCAATTGCTGAATTATTCCAGTGAAAACCTCACCCACACCTTTCACAGAGTTGTCTAATTCCAGAGTCAAATTCAGCATTGGGATATTTGGCAACTCTGGTGCAAGAGGTCTGACATGAGGTAGATTGTTCTGGAAGGAAGCTCAGTTCTGGATGGGTGCCTCAATATATTTAAGTATTACCCTTTGTAAAAATCACAACCTGTCACAGATGTGAAACCTCTCTCATTCTTTTCTTTTCATTATCCCTCTCTCTCTCTTCTTTTCTGTCATCAATCCTCAACCATTCTTATCCAACAATTCACAACATCAACACTCCACCTCAACTACTCGACATCAATCCTCATCAACAATTCTTTACTTCTTTTCTTCTCTTCTCTTATATTTCTTCCTCAATATTCCTTCTCTCTTCAATCCATATTAAGTCCTTCCTTGTCTGGTGAGATCTTACCTCCGTCACATCTATCAACATTGCTCTGGCCAGTAATCAACTTCACTTTAGCTTGTCCATCTTTTTATCTTTCCAAGTCCAACCATCTCACCCTGCTCAACACCTGTCTCTGCTGATCTCAATGTTGGTTATTCTTTTTCTTTTTTCTACCGCTTCTTTTGTTCTCCTCTAACTTAATTTTATTCAAAGTGTGTCGGCTTCATTTGGTAATCAATGACAGATCAAAATTCCTTTACCCTTGTGATTTGAGACTTCAACACCACGGAGAAATCATTGAGACTCTCCTGAGTTGGAGCAAACACTTCATAGAGTATGTCATCTTATGATGTCATGTGCAATAACTCATTCAGCACTTCAACAGTCACCTCATCAGGTGTCAGATGAGGAAGAAGGCAAGCTGGGGGGTGATGGATGTACCCCCATGTTCCATGAAACATGACCAAAGAGTTTGCAATGGTTCTCATGTGTACCTTCTGCTGGAAATCTAAATTATTGAAGCAGATAATTGGAAGTAAGATGGGTCCAAGCACAAATTTCTTCTGGAGCTGGGTTTCTGCCTAAATTCTCAAGGTCTTCATGGCTGTGTGAGCTGTCCTTTGCAAAGAGATGAGGTCAATTTATTTCAAATAAGCATTTTCATGTTCAGACATGCTGACATCCAAAAACATAATGAGTTCCTCATTTGGAATGAATCATGTTGTCAATTGAAAATAAAGGCAATCATGTTGTAAAATGTTTGAGCTATCTGGGGGCAGGAGAAAAAATAAGACAGGCAAATCATGATGCTGACAGGTGAGCTATCCACTTACCCTGCTTCCATACAAACACTGCAAGTTGGATTTGTGTTTTTGACCAGACCAAAACCTTCAAATAGATAGACATCTTTCTCTGACAATATAGAAACAGCACCTTTTTTCAGTTCAGGATACTGCATTTCATTGATTGTTGTATCTATACCAGAGGCATCGTCAAATACTAATCTTCCAGCCATTCCTCAAGGATGGATTCAACAATTTTATCATCATCATCAGACAAGCTAATTTCCTCTGTTTTGCAGAGGCTCTTGCTGAAAAGATGATATATAAAAGGCATGCTTCTTGTGATACTGGAGGTCTTCCTGTCAATCTGGAAGCCCCTTCCAGATCCAGATCTGGAAGTATCCTAAATTTCCAGATTTTTCCAGATCTGCCATCCTGTCACTTGCTTCCTCATACCATTTCTATTTTTAAGTCACCCACCCTCTACACTCTCACCCTCCTCCATTTGAAAGGACAAGCTGAGAAAAGGGGAGATATACTTCGGAAGCCAAGCTGACTGGTGAGTCAAAATGCCTTCTACTTGGGATTCCATGAGGTGGTCTTGGTATCTATGAATACCCTTTTGTAGATTTGGCAAGATTTCCCCTGCTGGGGAGCACTTGGGAGCGGGCTGGCAAGGAAGTGAGTGCCATCAGTGGTATGCAAGAAGATACACAGGGAGTTCTTTGAATGGTTTGTGCAAGAAGACATGACAAGCAGACTTCACAGACCTTGTGTGCACTGTGGCCATATGGAGACGATAAGGCAGCAAACCACACTCGGATCTTATTCGTGTGTGGATCCACATGAATGAACATGTTTACAGAAGAAGGCATGGCATGATGAGAAAAGAATCAAGAATGGCTGATCAACAACTCTTGCAATGCAAATTAACGAGCAGTTGGGCAAGAAGGAAAGCTCCTATACAAATCAACCCAAGGGCGACCCCAATGGTCGCCCGCCGCATCGTCAAATCGCCGCACCCGATGCAATCCAGGGTGTGTGGGCCATCAGAGACAACCAGGGCTGCGAGTGAGTTATCAGGGAGGGCGGGGGCTAGCGTGCCGGTGGGGGAACGTCGGCAGAGCGGACAGGTGTCGACTTTCTTGATGCACGCCGTGTGGAACTGGTGTTCACACCCTTTCCAGGAACGTACAGGTTCCTTTCCTCGCATCTTGTCCAGACATACCGCACAAATTTCGTCCGCCACATCCACACTGCCTGTCCCCTTCGACTCCCTCACATCTATGACCACCGAATCATGTCCTCCTCCTCCCGAACTGTCCCCCCTCTCCAATTCCCCCTGCTTCCTGTGTTCTTTCAATTTCTCATCATCTCCGTCTCTCATCCTTGGATCCTGTATATGCAAACCCAACAACACAAAAAAGTAAGGGGAAAATGAGTCAAGACCTTCTTTTACTCTTTACAAGTAAAAGATCAAGAAGGGTGACGCACTTTGGGGGAGTTACAAGGGCAAACCTCTCCAGCGATCACCGAGTGGAGTGGTTCTGCGACCGTCACGGTCACGGGATCGACTATGATCGACGTCTCCGGCTGCTTCAGACGATCGGGAGAGCTGAGAGGCGATGTGACGACTTGCAAAGCGCCCATGACCCGATTGCCGGATGAGACAGCAGGCTCTGCATGGCCTTGGACAGAACTAGGCAGCAGTGCTCGTACAACAAGTGTTTCTGCACAAAACCATACTGCTAGCTGGTGTCCAGAACATCCAATATTAGTCCAAATTTCCTAATATCAGCTTTTTAATTTCTCTCTCTTATCTGCATCAGCAACTACGGGGGCCCTCTCACCAGGTACATGATCACAACTTTTCTTCCCACAGCCATAGTATTGTTTGTCCGTCTTGTGATTCAATATACCACCACTCGTTCAAGTATAATGCTTTTCTTCTTTGTAAAAGAAGGTAGAGTCTTCTTTGTAAAAGAAGGGGGAGTCTTCTTTGTAAAAGAAGGGGTAATCTTTCTTGTAAAAGAAGAAGGAAGGAAAGCTGTGCCTCCTGCCGTGCTTCCGATGTTGTGATACTATGTAGGATCGTCGCGTCAAATGAACGGCTTGATAAGATTACGATGTATTACATTTAACTTTGTAGAGAAATCCGAATAATTTTTGCTATTTCGTGGTGGCGATCTGGGACCGAGTAGACAGACGACTCTCTGTTTAAGAATGTCTGTCCTGGCCCTCGCGCTGCTCGATCGTCATAACTGGCCCACGCGCTTCTCGATCGACATAACTGGCTCTCTCGTCAAAACGAAGAGAGCATCAGCCTCAACAGCTGCAGCACCTCAATGTCGCTCGATCTCCTCTACACACTTGAACAGATGCTGGCCCTTACTATACACACAAGAACTTACACTTTGAAAAAAAGAAACTTGACAGACCGCAGCTGATTATGTTTGCACAGAAAGCTGCGAGCACAATGTCGATGGAGTGCCCATCACTCTCTCTGACCGAGGCTCAAGGGGTTTCAAATATCCCCCAGGAGGAGGCCGCGCAGGACTCATTTCCGGGAAAAACAATTTCCTGATTTTAGGTTCTGCCTGCCTTTCTGCCTTCCAAATCGCTCCAGGAGAGGCAGGTGCAGGTGCAGGTGCAGGAAGGGCGGCAAAAACCTTTTCCGATAGTTTCTGCCGATAACCACCCGCACCCACCGGAGTTTTTTTTTTTTTACCCTACACGACTACAACCGGAACAACCCTCCGACAAATAACCCTTTAACCCTTGGTCGAACCCACAGCTGACAACCACCACCCATCTTTAAACAGTGGCGGCAACACTTGAAACCGGCGGCGACAACACTTTAAACCAGCGGCGAAGAACAGTTGAACCAGCGCCGGGCAATAAAAATCCGGCAAGATCGATAAAAAGATGCATGACAATGGCAGAAGGCTCGTCTGTCGATGATGATAGGAGCTGGGTTCTTGCGGGACCCAATCCAATCCTGCCCGGCTCATGAAACACAACTTGGCATTTTTTTTGCCGAGTCATTTGGGCCCATACGCTGTACGGCACCTTTAGCTGTCCGGCACTTCTTGACTTGGCAAAAAACACTCAAGTCATTTGGTGCAAAACCCCTGACAAGGAGTTGAATCCTCCTGTTGGGCTTCCTGGACCCTCGCCCCTCGAAACAGGCGTTGAGTCGTGTACGGCGGGGACTCAAAGTTCCGCCTGTGCAGGAGTTTGTTGGGTGGGGATTTTTTTTCCTGCGCCGAACTCCTGCACGACCTCCTGGGGGAAACTTTGAAATCCCCAATAAGCCCCAATAAGTATAAGTAACAACTTTATCTGATTTCTGAATCACTGCGACAGTCACTGTGATCAGGAACTCATGATCGTCCGGAATTGTGTCAGAACCACTTCTCACCGATGTCGATGAAAAGCTGGCCGACAAAGTAAACGTATTAACATTTCATACAAAAACGTTCCAACTTGTTCTTCTGCCTCCCTCAATTGCGGCCCCAGTGGATTGATATGATATAATCCCTCCCCTAAGCTTGATTTCGTCAGACGCTCTTACGAGTGCAACTTCTCCATCTATTGGACCCGTGCAAACAGCAATACTTTAAGAAATTTTTGCTTCCGGTTAGTTAGCTCAGAAAGAATGTCGAAATGGGACATGTGCCTATTGTTAATTTTCATTTCCTGCATCGTCACCACCAATGCATTTGATGAGCTCACTCAGTTTCCCCGTGGAAACTTTTTGGAGCTAGGCTTGACCCAGCCATCGGCATCCAACTTCAAGAAGGGTGACATGGACTTGGACGAGACTGATGAAATTCTGAAACTTGGGCACAATGAGATATCTTCATCTGGCTCGACAAGCCAGGCAGGTCTTCTAGTAGATGCCGTGGATACGGCCACACCCAACAGCTACCCATCTGACCTGCATGAAGCCTCTGCAAGACTTGCCATTGCTCCCCACATAATCGATCATGGCTTCGGCTCGCCAACCGGCCATTGGGACCATCGGCAGATCAGCAAGAACGTCTTCCAACAAGAACCACCGGAGAAAAAGTTGAGATCCGATGCTAATCATCATTTGCTAGTCGACAGTCCCAACAAAGTAAATCATCTATTGAACAGAAATTTTTCCAAAAGGCCTTTTAGCGCCTCGGTCGAGCCATCTCTTGAATCAATACATGATAACATTGACTTTGGAGAACTTGATGCCTATCTCCACAGGAACAAGCTTCACAAATCTGCATTCAAATCTTACCTCCACAGCCAACAACTCGTTTCAAATCATCAATTCCTCTCCTCTGATGGAAATCAATTCCCGGTCACTTCTTCTAAAATTAATCATGCAGATTTTCCCATAGGAGAACAGGAGGACAGCGTCAGGACGGGCTCCTTGGACCAACACGGAAGAACACAGTTTCCGAATTTGGACTATTCATCAAAGCCAAATTCACAGGCCAATTCATCCAAGCAGAATTCACAGGCTAACCATTCACCTACACCAATCATCTTACCATCAATGAGGAATGATCAAACAAGTCAGAAAGTAGAAATCAGTCAATCTTTGAACTATCCCATGGAACAAAAAGATGAGTCAACAAGAAGGTGTAATGATGAAGCTAGGAATAAGCATATCTACTCTGTAATTCCTGCAAACAATCCAAGTCCCATGATAAGAGATGAATCAAAACAGAAATCAAAACTTATCTACTCTAGCCTCTTCATGCTTCCCAAACATGAACAGCAACAGATTCAAGGTGAAGATATGAATACCATATCACTGAAGAGCCCAGAGGTTCCCAAAATAAATACTTTTGAGAAATCTGAGAATATTCAAGGGAGCTCAACTCTCATCCAGTATGGAATCAAACCTCAAGATCCATCACAAAAATTAACAAAAAAAGATCTCCAGGAATGCAAAACATTACCAACAGAACTGAGTGCATTACTGTCAATAATTTCCCCAATGGACACACAACTAACACGGGAAGATTTTGTGGAGAAGGCCTGTCAAATTTTGCGGATTAGAAAAGCATCAACAATCAATAGTGACAGATTCTTGTTACAGAAAGTGGAAGAATTCATTGATAACATATATGTATGGCATTTGTATTGGAAAAATACAACAGGGGAAAATTTCCAGAAATATGAAACTGAACAAGTGGCACTGTGCAATCTGAATTCTATATTTCCAGTATTTCTATTCTATGCTGAGATGATCTTAACAGTTGTCCCGGATGGAGTCGCCAAGGACCCTGAAATAAATATGGATTATTATGCAGAAGAAATGAGGAAAGCAGGTGAATTCTTCAAGAAATTTACA
>SMGU01008474.1:0-18735 GCA_004348175.1 Puccinia novopanici
GGGAATTTTGATGACATAACTATGCAGGTAAAATCAGGTCATTGTGATTGCTGGGAAACAATCCTTGTTGTTGAGTACTCCATTCATTTTCATTTCCCTCACAGAGTCTTTTAATGGTTGCAAGGGAGCTTGGAAATGTTATCTTGAAGTGCTGGTGTGAGAGGTATCTGACCAGAGTTTACAGAATGAGCAAGCCATTTGTCATGAAAAATTAATATGGTTGACTGAAGTGCAATAAGTAAAAGTGAAAATAGTGTACATGATTCAGAAAATATCCAGTTCTGGAAGGAAAATTTATATATTCTGTGTTATTCTTTGATTACAAAGCCCAAGCGGGTTGTGAACTGATTCTCAAATTATCGTTAATGGATATGACAGCCTCCTGGATTGATTAGAAAATGTGGAATTAAGTATGGGCACATTTTTTCGGTCTGCACTTTAGTGTGAATGATGCGCTCCTGTTCCATGGCCGTGTCCATTGGGATTAGCATCGCCAGTGTTCGCAGCCGGAATCTCGACCTAGCAAGACCCCAAAAAGTGCAAAAAAAAAAAAATGAGTACTTGGAGTGAACAAATTGAATGCATTAACAAGCTTACGCCCATCCACCCAGCCGACAGTGGTAGGTCAAGGTTGATCCACTTCGATTTTTCGAAAGCTTCTGACCAGCCTAACTGTAGAGCCCCAAACTGACACATGTTGGAAGAAACTGTGCAAATAGTAGCTAAAGCTGTAGAAAAAAAATGTCAATGATTGGCTCAAGAGAGATTGCGGAGAAACACCAACCAAGTCAGAAATCTGTGGAAGACAAAGAAACCGAGCCATCTGGCTTAGGCCACCCTCCCAGGAAGCCATGTCGATGATTTGTCCCCGAGTGAAGCCCATTCGTTCGCTTAGAGTGTGCGCATGGAAGTGGAGCTGGGAATATTCGTGCGGATGAGCAATCTCGCTAATTTCTGGGGAGGCTGCCTCGGACAAATGGAAGATTTTCCAGCTAGCAGGCGTCAGCGCGCGCATTTGCTCGAGGGCAAGAGGCGTGTCCGAGGCAAGGTAGCTAAACATGTTCACATTTCCAACGCGTATCAGCTAAGCCAGCCACGCAGAATTTCGTAATCAACTGTCGCTTACACATTTGGACTCTCCGGAAGTGTCGAGTCTGTTTCCCTTAATCTAGACCATGTAGAGTTGATGCTATCGATGTAATAATTGATGGGCAGATAATCAAATCTGTGCGATGGGTCGTGAGGATGTCGGTCTCCCCTAAATGAGGTAAATGAGAAGCATTTAGACGAACTGCCTGAACACAAAAAAATGTTATTCATGTTTGAAAACTCACTTTCGAACGTGGACAGAGATAAATGGAGGAAGATTGCCAGCGGAGCTGGCACCCCAGATCGCCGATTGGGCGATGTCATGCTTGGTCGTTCGAATCAATTGATCATTGAAGTCCGAGAGAACGAAAAGACGCATGAAAGTTGACCGGGCCATTTCATAAATCGGTTTACGGGAGTAGGGCTTGATTCCCGCAGGGGGGGACAAGGAAACTTGATCCAGTGATTTTTTATCTCCAAAATTGAGTTCAAACTCTTTCGAGAAATGCGATGAGAGGATGGAGGAGGTGATAATCCAATGTCTCGTTGATCGTGGACAACCTGCCATTTCACTCGGCGGTGGAGGCGCGCACCCAGGATCGGGTCTTATCCAAAAAAAAAGTAAGGTCGAGAAATAGACTGAGCAGCAAGGGAGTAATGAAGCGTACAATGATATGAAATGATCACTCCAGGTGCCCCGGTCCCATTCAGCATCCACGATGAAGAAAGCTCGGGAATCTTTCTCTGCTAGCGCTGCGGCAAGAGAGATGGCATTCAAGTGGAAAGTAAACTAAACGGAAGCACTTATGATAAGACAGTCTTCAAGCATCGGATAATTCCAAAACAAAAGAGAAGAAAGACTCACTCCAAAGTCATCATCCAGGAGGTAAGTCAGACTCTTCTTGCAGATTTGTTTTCCATCTTGATCAGTTTCGGAATACACTGTTTTGTTTTGGTATGTTCCTTGGAAATATGTATTATGGTAAGTTGGTTGGCCTGAAAGCTGGGAGGCAGCAAAATCCATCGTGGCAGAAGTCGGGGTCGACTCTACTTCCTCACTCATCAGCTGGGACGGGCAATCTTGGAGATAATGCGAAGGCGAGAAAGGGAAGGTAGCTAGCACAGGCTGAACTGAATGATTCGCTGGATGTTTCCAGATCTCGTTTGCATTTTCTAAGCCCTTGATGCTATCAACCGCTTTGCCCATGAATATCAACAGTCCCATAAGTCCAAAGGCGGCGACAATCAAACAAGCGAGCGCCCCTCGTCCCAGCCCTTTCCCTGGATCAATCCACTCATCCTCCTCTTCGTCGAATCTTGAGCCGCGTGTCCTGTGCTGAGTCCGGGGTTCTCCTTCCTCCAGCTTCACATCGTCCAAGATTTTCATATCGTAAGACATCTCTTGAGCGTCACTTGAATAGTCTACTCCTTCCGCGGTTGCCCCGCACTGGAAGAGGGGCGAGAGCTGAGGAGTCTGGGGATTATGACCGGGACGCAAAAAGTGCTGGGGTTTTGACTGATCACCATTGAGCAAGCGTCTTTTCTCCTGGAATTCTTGATCCAATACCTCGCTGTAGGAGGTGTTGATAGATGTGGGGAGTTTCCGGCCGGGCATCGCGAGTTGCAGCGTTTAACCTTCAAATGAACAAAAAAAGAAATAAGCAAAACAAAAGTTGCGGACACTGGACGACCGATAAAGCGTCAAGCGGGTCGAAATGAAGAAAAATAAAATAAATGTGAACAGTGAAGGAGACAAAGGATGTGCTGGCTGATCCATCATTCGACAGAGAGCTATCATATATTGAAATCGGCTGTGCAATTCGTCAACTAGCTCATCCTTCGAAGAGCCTGAAGAATACCTACCGGTCCAAACTGAATCCATCGTGCTTTCCCCAGTTGACGGGGCGTCTGCAGCAACGGCCACACACTGGCCCGGGCCAAGATGCTAAACTCTAAAGCTGTAGGGACAATCTGAAGCGTATGCCGAGTGTTGCGCAACGCCAGTGAGGAAGCCTCGAGTCAGGCTCCCGGTGGATCACCACAACAGATACGGCACGAGAATAACTGGAAAGGCCATCTCCGTCTACCTTGATTCGGCCAAGTAAACACTTCACTCGAGCCTCGCTCTCGAGAGATCCCGTACCCGGAGTAGAAAAAAGCAACCCCCAAATCGTGTTTGGCGGGCTTGATGTCTCGGAATGAAGATGAACATGAGTTGACTTGAGCGTGGTACTTACTTTCTGGCCCAGGATGACTACATGGAAAATGTTCATGTATATTATCACAAAAGGAGTTATGCTGATTGGCAAACCACATCGGTGCAGCATACATATTTATTGGATTTTTGAGTATTAACTGCTGAAACTAATCTTGGCAAACACTGCAGAATTGTCAGACAAAATTTGATTGTGGTGAAGTTTCAGCTTATCTAAAAAAAACACTACTCAAATCTCTATTGGCTGAATTGAGGAAGTGCTAGCAGGTGAAAAATCTATTTGGCAATTCAGTGCAGCACTTGTGCCAGTTATACCAGTGTATGACTTTTTTAAGAGCCCAGAAATGCTCTTCAATGAGCCAGTGACAGGTAGATACAAGTCAAGAAGTGGTCCATCATTGCTTTGGGGATGAGCTAAAGCAGGGGGTTGGAACTCACTGGTTGACTTTTGAATTTTGACTTTGCTTTCCCAAGTGTGTTTCCTTCTTCCAAGTGCTTGATCCACTTGGGGGAATGATGGAGTATCCCCCAGCAGTGATCAAGCATGAAAAATCTGCCTGTTTCCATTTTAAATAAGACTTAGCCTCCACTGTCTTTGAGGGAAGAAAGAATAGTTGAAATCAAATATAACATGAATTTCTGGCAATCACTCACAAGGTCATTGCAGTTTGATCCACTATGCATCCTCCTTTATAACTGGGAAGAGTAGCCACAAAACTTGCTGACCTGGTGTTGAATGAGATACCATCAGTCTTCAAGCAGTTTCTTTGTGCACAGTGGGAAAGGCTTGAAGCCATTCATATTTTTTTCTTTTTTGCAGTAACTTCTTCCATCAGTTCAAGATACATCTGGTAGATTCAGTCCCAGAATGATGTTTTAGTTTGATTGTTACCAAAAATCATTTCTTTCAAAGTGTTAATCCATCTGGTGCAGAGGCTCTGGTCTTCCTTGACTTGCCAGTTGAGAGGCTTTGTGGATTTGGGGTTTTTCTTGCTTGGGAGGTTCTGTGGTATTCTTTTGTTTTGGGACTGGGGTTTCATCTTGTGTTCCTTTCTGTTGTTTGTTTGGGATGGGTGTTTTTTGTTGATCACCATTGTTTTAGATTTTGATTGACCCCAAAAAAAAGCTCACCAGATAGAAGGACCAGATAGAAGGGATTAATTTCTACATCTGAGGGGGACATTTCTTTGTGGTGTTGTTGGTGTTGTTGATAGTTTGGTTTGAAACCCTTTATCATCATGAGAAAATGCTCATACTTGTCAGTATGTTTTTCCAGATGCTTGCATGCAGGAAAACCAAGTGAATTCAACTACACATAAGGAAATTCACTTGAAGACAAATCTATGAGAAACTGCACCAAAAAAACCCAACCCTCATGCCTCTTTTTGGGCCTGTGGGATCAGGCAAGCTTCCCTCACCATTGGCAGTGTCTGTCCTCTCTCTTTATCCAAAAGCTTCAGTTCCAGGTTCTGAGAGAGGGGATAAGCTGTACCACATTAAGGAGACACACCTTATTTGAATCTTTCTTGAAAATTAAAAGTGCATTCAGTTTCTGAAATGGTGGTTCTTCCTGGCTTCTTATGCCTAAAAAGGTTGCAGTCATTGCTCCCCTTACATCAGGATAACCACAGAGCATCTGAACGGGAAACCAGACTTCTTTTTGTTGTTTCTCAAAAAAGAAAAAGAAACCTCCGCATTGTGTAGCGAAATTCCAATTTTCTAAGATGATCATTTGGTGTTGCTGCTCTTTGAAACTCCAGTCCTGGGTCACTTATTTCATTGAGCCTGCAAGCTCATTGTTGCGCCGCTGGCACACGAACCCCGGCCAGTTGCGGGGCGCACCAGTGGGAGAGAGCACCAAGTATCCGCCGAGGAGGTGTGCTAGGAAGTGCATGTGTTGTTCGATGGAGCTGGACAGGAAATGGAGAAGCAACTGGAGTCAGTCAGCACCACCATCATCGCCGACGCCCGACGGTTCTTCCAGAGCGAGTAAGTGTTTGTACCAGCATTGGGTATCAAAAGAGGGTGTTGAGATGATGATCATTGGCGGTGGCTTCTACACGCAGTGACACTAAGGATCAGAGATACTTGGTCGCCATATCCGGCCGGCCTGGCTCTGGGAAAACTACCATCGCTAGCAGACTCTCTAATCTGATTAACCAGAACTATCGTGCCCAATCCAACCTCGGAACTCAGGCTGCAAACCGCCCCGAAGACTCGTCTGGGGCAGAGGAGGACAACAGCCCTGATGTGTCTACAGTCATCAGCTTGGACGGATGGTCAGCTGATTTCTTACTCTCATCCTTCTCTAACCTCCGCTTGCTAACGCTTCTTTTCTTTCCCTCCATCCAACCAAGGCATTACCCGTGAGTGACCTCCGCTCGACTTGTACGCAATCTCATGGCCGGCCGATCGTCTGATGTTCCCCGTTGTTATTCGCCGGAAATAGTCGCTCGGTTCTCGACCAATTCGAGGTAAGTGTTCTTCTCTAGAGTCCATCCTGCGAGCGGGATTGAGATGGAGGAGAGTAGTCTGACGAGGATGGGATAGGATGCGGCGGAAGCGCATCGCAGACGGGGGTCTCGGGAGACGTATGATGCGGCGGGATACTCGGCGTTCATGGCGCGGCTAGGGTGGGGAGGGAGGAGGAAGTATTACGAGCGCCGGGGTTCTCGCATGCGAGGAAGACCCGTGGCGGATGCGGTGCCGGTGTTCCCCCACCATCGGATCGTCATCCTGGAGGCCTCTACACGCTCCTCACCGGCCCACACGTCGTCGGCCCCCATTGGCACGCCGCCTCCGCCCGTATCCACTTCCCCATCCGCATCGACATCCCCCCGAAACCGCCAAGGATCGACTGATCGCCCGCCACATCCTGTCCGGCTTATGTCCTAACACCCTCCTGGCCGCTCAACGCGGTACGTCTCATGCCCCTGTCTGCTCCAGATGTCGCAGGATCCCTGTTTCTCATGCTTCTCCTGCTCAGTCGACTCCAACGATCATCCGAACGGCGAATTCTTGCTCAATCACTCTCGTTCCCCTCGCCTGGTTATCACCAGCATCGAAGACCCCTCACTGGCCATAACGGCCCTGGACCAAGTCCCATGAATGGAAAAAACTGTAATGGTGCACCTCTCGTTTCCTGCCTCTGCTTTAGTTTCAAATCTTCTTCTTGTTTCAATGTAATCCCCCTCTCGCACCATGTGCTGTACTACACAACCTGATCATGATACTCTTAAAACATGAAACTGTATTTCATCTGGCCTGGGGAGCTTGAAAGGCTGACCAGATTTCAGCGAGGAAACTGGTCGCTGGACGATGACGGAAGAAACTTGAGCACAAGCAGGATGAAGACTCCAATTTTGGCGAGCGCTCGGTTGCGTGTGGTTCAGTTGATCTGCATAAACATCCATTGCCCATGTAAATACTGGAGAAGTGCTGAGAGTGTTAGATGCTTTCTTTGGAATTATTCACGCAGATGCGTATCTGGTGACAATAACGAACTGGTTATACATGTGTGTTCTTTATGGAGACGAAAGAGGAAAGAAAACGGGGAGCGTTGCGAATCGATTTAAAACCAAGAACGAGATCTATTCGACTAGCGAACGCGGGTGCGTCGAATAGACTGGGGAGATCAAGCCTTGGGCTTGGATAGGGGTCGGCAGGGTTCTCGGAGCTGTTTGGGGGAGCGAAAGTGTGGAGACGTGAGCTGGGATCATAGGAGAATAAAAGAGGGAGGGAAACGACGGTACGTTTTGTGTGCAGGAGAGGAGGCGAAGTTAGGGGCCTTTTCGACGACGAGTTGAGGGGCCTCGAAGAGCCTGTTCATGATGCTAGCGCGTTCGAGGACGGCGAGTTCGTCGAGGGATGACTGCCACCATGGAGCAGCTTGTCCTTGGTCGTCCCGTCCGCATTCGCCAGCCGTTCCTCATCCACCACACCCTTCCCGGAGTGGCGCTACTCGTGCCCCCCGAATCGTCGGAAGCTCCCGGTCGAACTTGTGCCGCACCTTGCGCCCAAAATATTCGCGGAAATTGTACGTCCCAAACCGCCCGGACGCCGCCTCGAACGACGCTCTAACGTCCGGATGTGCTGCCCCGAAAGCCGCCCCGGAAGTCGCACCAGCATTGCTCGCCCTATCGACATGTTTTTAGGTATGGCCTTTCGCTTTGGTGAGGTGGATGCTTTCTTTTGGTGAGGTGTGGTTCTTGATGGGTTTTGCGTTTCGCTTGAGCCGGTCTCCCTCTGAGCGTCCCCCTGACATCCGGAAGGAGCCCCCCGGGTGGAACGGGTCCCGAAAAGTGCGACACAAGTGGTCAACCGGAAAAGCGCACATACAAGTCTTACATCGTACCCAGGGTACTGACAAAAAGTGTGCATCTGATGCCTGAACTACACCTCAGACGGATTTTCCTCATTTATACTTCTTTTAAACAGAAAGTAACACTGGAGGAGTTCCCATCAGTCCAAATTGCATAACTTACACTGACTAGATCTAAATTGCCAAGCTTTTCTCTGGGTGATGGTGGAACCTTGATGCTTCATTGACCTTCATTTCAAAGAAAATTTTGTAATTTGGAATGTGGAGTTCCAGATCAAAAAGGATCTTGGATGACAGGAAGGTTCCTCCTGCAATGATAGCTTTTTTCATACCATCCTTGATGGAACAATCAGCTTGCAATGGTCCTTTTCCACATGCTGTGAGACTCCTGTGGGAAAAATATAATATTTTTAAAGATTCTCTGAGGGGAAATCAATTGTGTAGCTGTATGAAACTTATTGAAACTTACAGATGGTTTGAAAGACCTGCCCTCTAAGAGTACTACACAAATGTGAGGAATCTTGAATCAATATTTAAATAGAGATGATTTTTGCTTGTGGTTCTGAAATACAAAATTGATTAATATTTAAATGCATGATGAAAAATAATAATAAACTTTCAAGAAAATATTGTTTGTTTTGAAGAAAATTGATGAAACAGTATTTGTGTACACTAGAATGATTGGCTTTATCATTTTACTGAATGTGTCTTGGATACAGGAATTTTATCAGTTAAAAATATCTTTAATAATTTATGCAGTAATTGTTATGAATGATTATTTGGCTACTTCTTCTATTAAAATTTTTCTCATTATCTGTGTGTTGAGGTTGTATTTCGCCAACCCAAATATGTATCATATCTGCTTATATGAGAGCTATTCAGAGAAATATACATCCTTTAGGGGTGACTTTCATCTTCTCTCTGAAGTATCTGGATGTAGTATCAATTAATAAATTTTAATAAAATAATGGAGATCTGGAAAAAATGAACACTACAGTGCACAACACGTATTTTTGACTACGCCTGCCCTGAAAAAAAAAAAGACGCGGGGTCAATGTTCAAGGGCCAAGTGTGTGTGTATGACCCCAAACACACATTTTTGGACTCTTTAGAGGCCATAGCTGCTGAAAATATCATTCCATGTTTGCAACATGCCCACAAAAAATTTGTCTTTTTTTGGAGTCAGGGATTTGGAACAGGTACTTGGTAACCATATTATGCAACTATGAACCATACTATGCAGCTATAAACCCATATTATGCAACTATAAACCCATAATATGAATATAGAGGATGCATTATATGTAATTACATACTGTAAATACATCTTAATCAGCCGAATATTACCATGGGACACAGAAAAAAATGAAATGCTATGCATTTATCTCAAAAGTAGACTATGTACACATTCAGTGAGAAAAATTCCAACTGTTTCAAGTTTTCAACCAATTTTGGAAGGCTGAGACAGTTTTCAGAACCCCTACCTACATTTTTTTTGGAAAAAAATCCTGAAATTTGGAACACCCCTTGCGGGTGTAGTTGTAATACTGGTTGTGCACTGTATTATTCAGAATAAGAGAAATTTAGGAGAAAGAAACAAAATTCCACATATTACCATACTCAATCACACCTCTGGAGATGAATCCTATTGATTCACCAAATTTTCCCTAGTCCCTCACCCAAAACCATTTGAACTGGATATAATGAAATCTCCTCTCTGGATCCTTACAATGTACTGATCATCCAATTATTTGGGTAATTCTTGAGAATTTGAAGATCTGGAATTAGAGCCAGTTTGAATAAAATATATAATCCATTCAATTAGGACCACAGATAAAAATATTTCAGAACTAGTTCCTCATAAGACTAGTATATACTTGACATTTGATAGGATTTGATCCATCTTCAGTAGTTTCCACCAAATACCAAATCATGAGGTTGCTAAATTCTGGAATTCAATGGATATTGTGAAAATCTGAAAAGAATATGTGTCCTGATTAAGTTGTCCCAAGATTCCCACTGAAGAAAAATCTACTTATCTCAGTGATTTCCTTAAATAAAAGACAAGCTCCACTCCACACACAACTTGGACCACAATCCCAATGATGGTCCGTTATAAAAGTTTCAATTCCCCAGAATCCAGCCAACAAAATGAATAAGTCCACAATTATTTCTGCCCATGTTAAACAAAAAGTTGTCTATTTCTGCCCATGTTAAACAAAGGTGTCTTGAATTCATGAATACTTCTCAAAGCACTGATTAGCTCCAAACTCCATTGAAGTTCCTCAAAAGTCCTTACTTCCAAGATTATTAATCAGAGCTAGCACAGTCTCCATACAAGCTGCCAAGACAAGTGCAAATGATTTAAAAATCATGCCCATGTTACATGCCCAGAATGAGGTTGAAATACTTGACAAGCTCAAGGATCAAAATCAACTTACCTTGTCTTTGGATTTTTGGTCGATAAAACTGGCAAAAGCATGTATGCCCTTATGGCACTTAAAGTTGCAAAAAGGAAGTATTTACTTGATGTTTGATCTAAACTCCAAGCAAAACACTAAAAATAACATTTCTTGACAATAAACTGTCTCTCAAGTCAAAGAAAGTCAATTGGCAACATATCCACTGTTGTCACCAACTCACCATCAAATATGATCAAATTATGTATAAATTGTCCTTCAATACTTGCATGTAGTTACTCTAATGATTAGCTATTCTCCATCTAGAGGATAATTACTAGGAATTTCTGCACATTCAGAAAGTGCACTTTACTGTTTATGTTTCAACTGGATTTTGAAAAAACTTGTTGGCCATCTAATGATGGAAGCTATTGTAAAGGCAAAAAAAACCTTGTTAACTATTTTATGAATTCAGATTCTGACGGAAACATATATCTTTGTGTCAGAATGCAAACAGTGTTTGGAATGTTTACAAACAATTTGTGAGACATGCTGGTACTCAATGGAAAGGATCTGTCTAGGTGTCCAGTCCCATGAAGGTGGCTTTTGAAAATAACTGGAAATGTACAGGGACCCACTCGTTGATACTACTCAATTAATGAATTTTCATCAAGATCATTTAGGATTGCGACCATTTCACCATAAAAAAAATCCTCATCAGTCTATTGAAGGCAGTAGTGATATTATTTCAAGCTGGAACAGTCTAAGACAGCACTTGCCAATATTTGGAACACTGTGGGAAACATGCTCAACTGCCTGCAGTTGACATGCTGGAAGTCCAAGGAAGCTTGTGGTGTTACTCAAACCTTTCTCCAATATTGATTCAACCAAGCTTGGATGCACAGTCACTGTGCACACTGCACAGTGACTGTGCAAAAAATCTACATATGCAAACATGTGGAGTTTGGATGGCAGTTGGCTGGAGCATGCTGAATGTCAACTGCAGGCAGTTGATCAAGTTTTTTTTGAAGTGGAAGGAATTTCCAAACAACTACAAAATCAAATGTGAAGTTGATGTTTATTTGAGATTTGAACTTTTCAAGCAGCACTGCCTTGATTTACTTCACACTCAAACCAAGGTTTTCCATGACAAAATTTAAATGATCGGGCTTTTCTTTCACTGAGCCTATTGATGGATTGTAGTTTCAAAAAAACACTACTTTCAGATAAATTTGAATGATTCTTCATCTTGAAAAAGATTTGAAGATGAAAAGGTTGGAGGCTGTTCTTCTGGAGAATCAATCAATTGCCACTACAACTCCATATTCCCTTTCAAATCCAAAACAATTGGAAATCATTAAATTATTAGCACATGGTTATGATCACACCCAAGTCTGAACCGCTGAAGAAACTATCAATTGGTGTCTTCAAGCTCGTCCACATTTTTATGGTGTGGAGGACTATTCTCAATTATGATCACAATGAAAAATAAAGCCAGGAACTATTTATACTCAACAACCTTGAAGATTATGGCTAAAATAAATCTAAATATTCTTCAAGGTGATCCTCTCTTGGCACCTTGAAAGTATCAAAAGAGCAAAGCATCCAAAAGAGATGCTTCCAATTATAAGAGCATGAAGGATTAAAATACCTTCCTTAATCCCACCAAAATCAAAGTCTTTGAAGATGGAGTTTTTACTTAAGAGCAGAGCTTGGTCCTAGCTTCAAGAGAGGAGGATTTCATGGACACAATTTTTCCTTTTGAATTTTGAAAAAATCTCCGCCAGATCCCAATGAGGAAATCATTGAAATCAAAGACAACAACCTCCCCAGTGGGGAATCCAACTGGGAGCAAACCAAGCTTTGGGCCCTCCAATTTCTGCTTGTTTCACATCCAATCACAATTTCTTTTCTTCATTTCTCATCACTTTACAATATCTCATTTCTCATCACTTTTACAATAGCTGTAATCACAGATGCATCTTGACCCAATCAAAGAAAACTAAATGAATAAATTTTTTAGGTGCCTCAGTGCACTGCCACTGTGCCAACCAAAGGTGTGCCACTCTGTCTGCCTAAAGAGGTGCACATCTGCCCACACTTTTTCAGAAGTGGCACTGAGAACTGTAGTGTGGGGGCAGTGGATTGTTGTATATATCTATCTAGAAATAGAGTGGATATCAAGAGTATTCAGAAATTCAATTTTAGAGTACTTTACACTTGAACTCAAGGATTAAAATTCAGAATTACTTTACAGGTTGAATAATCAGTCAAAGGCTAGTAAAAAGGAAGTGTTTCTTAGAGAATTTGAAATTCAGAATTAACATTCTTCTTCAATTCTTCCTTGGTGATACCAAATAGTAACTGATAACAATGGAGAAAAGCTATTAGTATTCATCTTCACATTTATTTCTTTCACACTGCATACATTTCCAGATAATTTATAAATTTTTAAATTAAAATTATTGGCCAATATGCCTTCCAGAATGGTCTTTTGGGTAATGGTTTAATAAAAGATGTTTACATTCCTTAAAAGATTATCACTTGATTGACTACTTTTTTCCTTCTGTCATTGGTGTCTCCCAGTTAATTTGTGGAAATCTTTCTTCTTATTTATTAAGAACCACATAGATCAATCTTGGTTCTGGGGGAAATATTAAATGATGTATTGTTGCCTTGCTGGTGGTATTTTGGGCACAAAAATGTACAAGATTGAAAATGAGAATCTTTTTTGATTTTGGAATAGTTTAAATAAAGAAAATGCCAAAATAATTTCATCAACAAACAATTTATCTCAACTAAGCTTACATTGTTTTGAAGAGCAGTGCCCATCTTTTATGTGCTCCTATATGATTATATGAAATTAATTGCTTTCTTGCAAGTCCATTTTATCTGAATAGTTTGCAACCTTCAAAACCCATTCCATATGAATTTATTTTGAATTGATAAATATGGTGGTCTACATTCAACAAAGTTCAAGACTTGGATACAATTTATTGGGGATTTTTGGAACTCAAACTTCTAGGTTTCTTCTACAGGTAAGGTACCAGATATGATCAACAATCAACAAACTAAACCTGGTGGATCTTTTCTTTACTATTTTCAAGTGATATTTAGGTTGCTAAGTCATTTTATCTGTAAAAAGTCAGAAGCATGCCAGCATAAGAATAGCAATTATCCAATCTTGGTTGGAAGAGGTGATGAGTTTGAAACTTGAAGGTGGGTAATTATTCCAATTTGAAAGAATATACAACTGAATCTATTTGACTGGCCAATCCAACAATGTCCAAGGACAGCTGGTTCTGACCTGTCTTTTTGACAAGTGGTCGAAAAATATGTACATAAAGAGGTAGGATAAACATTGTCAATCAGTTCCAAAGCATGATCAACTGTTACCTCTGTTTGGGCATAAATTCCAAAAAGAGGTTGGACCAGCTGATGTGAGTCTTATTTCTGGAATAGCCCACTTAATGAATTTCTTCTGGCAGTGTCTGGTTGTTCAAAAGCATCAAGTTGAGGGTATCAATTCAGCAGAATTTCTAGATCAGAGATCACACTGTCTTGGGGTTGATTGGCTTCTAATGTAGAGTTTATTCAGGTAGGATACAAAATGTAAATGATATTTCAGGATAGACCTAGTATTTCCAGCAGTTCCCTCAGCTTCACATGGGTTATAGATCATGATATCAAGTCTGTGGTGCTCAATGGAGCAATTATAGCTTATTATACAATATTTAGATACTATCATCAGACAGATAGTGTCACTGTTAGATGACAATGAATGGTGTAATGACTACAGTGGCACACAGCATTGTAGTACAGAGCCCCCACAAAACTGTTTTTGGGTGCACGGGGAAAACCCTACCCAGGATGAGGGTCCATATCATTCAAAGAGTACTTTTTTGGACTCTCTGCACTGTGTAGATTTCAAAACTAAAGCACCAACAAATTTGCTCCAGTAGTTTTTTTTGACTCAATTATTCCAAATGTGGGCCTGAATTGAGGCCTAAGTGCATAGTTATGGGTTCTGTGGCTACCATAAACTCATACCTATGCAATTAAAGCACTCCATATGCCCATGACCATGGCCTCAGAGACCACCTGTGCCCCCCAAAACCTGGCAAAAACTGATTTTTTTTTCTAATGTTTTCTTCCAACCTTCTGGACCCCCCCAAATTCATGTACACTAGAATGCTGCACGTCACTGTATGTATCTGAAAGACTGAAGGCATCCAGTGCATGTAACTATCAAATTTGGATGGGTTCTGCTTGATCTGTGGCCATTGTTGCCCTCATCATTGCTGCCGGGTCCTGGTGATTTAAGAAGGGGACTGATCAATTCTTGTTGCCTATCTACAGCATTAATTATGTAAATGGGACGTGCTCCAAGCTACAAGCTGCTAGTTTATCCACCGGTTGCACGGTGAGCTGTGTTGATAAGATACAACGGAGCGAAGGGAAGCGGGTTTTCTCACCGTTGATATGGATTCCCCTTTGTGAGGGTTGGCAACGGAGCCTATGTTGAACGCATACATGTACTATGTGTTTAGAGTGGCCCTTTGCTCCGTTGGAGAATTGAACACTGCCCGTGCGGCGCAGTTGGACTCGCGACGCGTTCGCGAGAGGTTTTGTCGGTGTGCGAAACGGAGATTTAATGTTGGGTTTAGGACCAGACTGTATGCGGACGGCCGTGGAAAGAGTTAGAAACCTGACCAATGGCAGCACACCACTCGTTGATGGGCCGCGGTCGAGCTCAAGAAAGCAGCGTGACAGCTGATGAGCGATCACATTACACTTGTTGTTGGGTTGGCCTTGCAGCCAAGCAGCCTTCACCCGGGGACTGCTAGTCCCACCAGTTGGACGCTGTTCCTACCCACGCGCGGCCGTCAGTCTTGTAGCCACCCGGTCTCTGTCCCCCCTGTGCACTTCAAAAGGGAACCACCCTTCCTCCACGGCAGTACCACAGCCCTCCATCTCCCATCTCCAACATCTGTCTCACCCCCAACATTAACCCAACACTCCACCTTCCTACACACACTCACACCCAACCCCCAAGCACTCACATCCAAGACTGCTCTGCTTAAAGGCACGTGATTAGGACAGTCAACAAGACCCAACCCCCTATCATCTTCCCCCACTCCTACACCCCCAAAACCAACTCTTCCAATTCCTTCCACTCTCCTGCTATCCACCACTCTTCTCCTACACTAGCCACTAGCCCTAGTCATGTCTGCTTCTCCTTCCCGCGCTGCCATTGACCCTCAGGTCATCGCAGATGCTGGCTCCCCCGCACAGGCTGCTAGCAAGCCTGCCTCCAAGGCCAAACCTGCCTCCAAATCAAAGGCCCCATCTTCTAAGGCCAAGCCTGCCTCTGCTACCGCTAAGAAGCCCGTCTCAGCTGCCAAGAAGCCCACCTCTTCAGCCACTAAGAAAGCCACTGCCCCTAAGAAAACTTCTCCATCCGCCCCTAAGGTATGTCATGTCATTTCTCGCCCCATGCCGTCGCTCACTCCACTAACCTCAGCTTTTTCAGGCCTCCTCCACCGACCTCAAGCTCACAATGGAAGACATGATCAAGGATGCCATTAAGAATGACAAGGAAAATGTCCGAGGCGGCGTCAGTCGTCCTGCAATCAAGAAGTTAGTCATGCATTTCTTGCTTGCCCCTCGGTCAAATGTCTGATCCCTCCTCCCGATTTTCTCTTCCGCAGATACCTTGCCTTTCGATTCAAGGTCCTTGACACTCCTGCCAACATTACTCGTCTGAACAAAGCAATCCAGCGCGGGGCCGAGAAGGGCATCTTTGCGCTGCCTAAGGGAGCCAGTGGCAAGGTCAAACTAGCCAAAGCCGTCTCGGAACCTAAGGCTCCTGTTAGTACCCCTCTTTTCCAGCTCAAAGACACACTTTGTGTTCATTGTCTGACGGCCTCTACATCTCTCCTCAGAAACCCGCCTCCAAATCCGCCAAGCCTGCTAGCAAGCCCTCTGCTGTTAGGAAAACCACCAAACCGAAAGCTGCCGTCAAGAAGGCTGACCCAAAGCCCACGGCGGCCAAGAAGACTGTTAAGAAAGTTCCCACCGCTCCCCTGAAGAAGATCGCTACTGCAAAAGAAGTGAGTTGTCGGTTGCTTGGTCAAATTCCAGTCATTTCTCTCCTCGCTGACTTTGTCAATCTTGTTTTTAGTCCACCGGCAAGAAGACAAGCTCGACGACAAGAAAGGTCAAGGCAGCAGCGAAGAAGTCGTGATTCTTTCTCGCTTCTTTTCTTCTTCGCTACTACCTATCATGTTTTTCTTCCATCTTGTTACCTTCTTCGGTCCTTTTTGGCCTTCTGTTCCTCCTAATCTCCTTTTCTTTCTCTTCTTTCTCACACTGGTCCTGTATTTTTTTTCTCTTTCCTTTCCTCTACATATTCCATATGAAACGAAAAGAAAAAAGTAGGAAGCGTATATCTATATATAACCATACTGTTGTTTTCCATTGTTTGGCTTGTTCTTTTCCCTCCTTTTCACATTGCGATCTTCTCAACCTGTCTTCTAAGTTCTTGGCTCTTATCCACTGTCTTGAATGCGCTGTCTCGAATATGAACACAACCCACCATTATTTGACGTCCTACGACGATGAGCATGCCAGCAGCGGTCTTTCGCCGCTTCCCCTTTGTCGCTTTCCGGCTCTAGTCCGGCGTTTATGCCCCAAACCTTCCCGGCAGGCGGGCCGACACAGCGGCAAGGAGGATACAGATCGCATCGAAAACGTGTACCCCGTGACTTGTGCCACCCGGATTGCGCAGCTTCCCAAGTCTCACACAGCCTCGCTTATCGTCTCTTGGCTCCTCCCTCGGGGCATTATCGCCGCCCGACCCTGACGGCAAATCTCAGGACAATTCAACGATACACAGCCCCCTTAATGCGCATGAATCCCGATCTTTGTATGTATTCAATGGCCCTCATCGGCGAGATTACTCTTGCTCGGAAGTCTGTGTGACAGGTTGTAGACAAGTCCCACCAGCCAATCGCAAGGCTCCTCATAATGACATGAACTGGTCCAGTGTGAACAGACTAGGACTTTCCCTAGAAATAATTCCAGGAGACGTTGTTGAGGGAGGGTGGAACTCTAGCTTGACCCAAGCCCCTCCTTGTTGGAGGGCCTGGTATAGCCTGGCGGTGTGGTAAGCCAAACCTCAAAGAAGAAGGCACACCAGGCCTGAAGCAATCACAGACAAATCATGGGACTCAGAAGGATCAGACACACAAGTTCAGGAATGGCACAAGTCACGGCAGGGTCATGGATAAAATCAACCACAGAAACCACAAGTCTGACGCAACAAGGAAAAGACCACCTGAAACAATCAATCTCTGTATAGGATACTGATTTCCCTATCTGCAAGCCGCCTTGCCCTAGAAAGTTCCGCAAGGCATGAAACCAGCATGAAACCAAGGCTATTTTTATCTCCTTCCTTTACAGCTTATGCCACATATTATATTTTAGCCGCTTCTTCTGTTCCCATAGTTTCCCTCAGCCACACCCACAACTCAGCCCTCTTCTCATTCACCCAGATTTGTCTATAAAAGCAGCCTTGTTTTCCCTCCTCAGTTGTCCCCCATCAGCTCACTAGGAATCAAAGTAGTATTGCTTAGCACTGATCACAAGTCTTATCGCACCCTTATTGAAACATCCAAAAGACTCACCAGTAACCAGTCTGGGATTACATCCTCATCTCTATACCAGAATGTCTTCAAAGCCACACACTTTTTCTCTAAGAGTTTATTCTCCTTTTCTTGTCTTATCTTACTCTCCCAGCTTGCCCGAGAGGCAGCCCTTCAAGCACTACTCCCTCTCAAGCTCTATTCTCCATAAGAGTAGTTCCACAACGCAGGTCCTGGTGATGGGGAGTTATGAATTGATTAATTAAGTCTTGACCAGAAATTGAACCAAGGGCCTTATAAAATTATTATAGAGGGTGTTTTTAATTGTAAAAATATAGTATTGAGTGACTAATAATACTGTAGAGTGACAAGGCAGATAGTGGTTATATGGGATAAAGACTCAGGGCATCAGAATTGGTCTGGTTAAATAAATCAGTTAAGACAACTTAACTGGGATTTTGAGCACATCAGGACCAGCTAATGTCCCAGTTAGCTTAACCAAAAATGCCATTTCTAGTTAACACCTGTCAAATTTGACGGGCGTTAACTGGCAGTTAAGGAAATTTTCACCTGGGTTCACAGCAAATTTGGTGCATTTAGTGAAGAACCTATGAATTTCAGAGATAAAAACAGAACCAGACTGAGAGAAAGAGAAAAGTCAGAAGACATGAAATCAGGAAAGAAGAAGAAAAACAGAAGAGATACAAAGCTGAAGATAATCACCGTCGAGATATAAGAAAATTGAATAAGAGGACAACTGAGAGAAGCAGGACAGGAGACAGTAGAAGGGCACAGGACTGATGAGAAGAAAGAGTGTTAGTTTGAATGATTGTTGAGTTGATGACAGTTGTCTTCTCACCAAAGGGAATGGAGACGCTGAGTGATGCTTGATTGAATGAGCAGAGTCAACGGAGTCGAGTCTGAGAGTTGAATTAATTTGAGAAGCTGAGTCGACGAAGGCGAGTCAGAGATTGTGAGAGAGTTGAGGTGTTGAGGTGAGGTGATTGGGAAGGTGATTGGGAAGGAAGAGTTGAGGAGAGATGAAAATGGGAAAATGAGAATGGGA
>SMGU01008478.1:0-17890 GCA_004348175.1 Puccinia novopanici
AAAATAAAATAAAATAAAATAAAATAAAATAAAATAAAATAAAATAAAATAAAATAAAATAAAATAAAATAAAATAAAATAAAATGATTTTTTTTTTTCATTTATAATCACTCTTCCCCAGTCTCAAGACTCCCCATAACAATTCTCTCTTTTTCCCTCAAGAAATTATCGAAAAGAATGTAAAAAAAAAAAAATCCAGAAACTGATGGATTTGTGGTGTTATTTTATGATGTTTTGTAGTTTCAAATGTTTCGTATTCATACTTATCAGTCCCTCATAAGGACCATGTAAAAAAAAAAAGACTTGTGATGATGGTTTGTTTCCTTATATATATATATATATATAATGCCCGACAAAAACTTTTGGCTAGGCACTGTACATACTTAGATGGCAAGCCACACCTCTGGAGGCTCGGTTCGGGAGACCGGAAGTCGGGGCATGGGGGTAAGCTAGGAGACAGCTGGCAGGCGGAGCTCCAGGCTGCACGGGTGCGAAGCGCAGCCCGCAAAGCTGGACGCGCGCAGACGCTACCATTTTTTTTTTATGTGTTTGCACACGGGCCCAAGTGCGCCGAGAAGTCGAGCTGCCCTCTGCCCTCTGCAAGAGCAGGACATGGGCGGGCCACAAGCGGCTGTTGGACGGGACGACAAGCACGTAAGGCAAGATGATGACTTCAGAAAACACCGAAACCACGACAAGCAAACGCAAAAGCAAAAAAAGGAACAGAGAAAACAGAGAGAGAGAGAGAGAATGAGGTGTTAAGGTCAGGAATGTTGGGCGACGAAGCGGGCCCAGAAGCGACTACAAGTGCGGCGTTTACGAGGCGGGAAGGGGGACAGGGGCGGATGAGGAGGGCGGGGGGAAGAGGAGGAGGGGGGAGGAGCGGAGATGGAGGAGGGGATCGGAAGAGGCGGGTGGATGGGCGAGAGGCCGCCGCGGGCGCGGGCCCAGCGGCGGACGAGGCGGAAGAAGCGGGATGGGAGGTGGGCGGAGCTGGGCAGACGGTCCAGGTGCGCCAGTCTGGCCAACAGCAGCGCCTCGACGCCGCGGATTTTGCCGGCCAGGAAGCGCCGCAGAAGCCCCTCGAAGCCGTTCAGATCCCCCGCACTCACATACGTCCGCTCCAAAGCCCGCATCACCTGGTAGTCCCGCATCGTCCCCCCGCCCAGCTCGCTCCGAACTAGTTGCGTCACCAGCAGACTCCGCGCTTGCTTCCGCGTCAATGGCCAGCGCGCCTTGTGCGTCCCTTTCAGCCTCAGCCGCTCGTACAACACCCGGAAGTTCTTGCCCACCGCCAGCCGGCCTGTCGTCGAAGAGGAGGAGGGAGAGTGGGTGAGGTTCTTGTAGACATAGATCATCGAGCGGATGGCTTGTTGGGATAGCGGATCGGCGCGGCTGGCGACGGTGACGGCCATGGGATCGGTGGTGGGGTTGTGGAGGAGTTGCTTGAGCTTGGCCCTGCTCCGTCTGCCGACTCTAATGAGGCACCGTCGCCGTTCGTTGCGATTGATGATGTCCCATACCTTGAGGGCGAGGGAGGGGGAAGGAAGTTGTGAGCAGCGATAGAGCAGGTGGCTGTAGATCTGCATCCGGGGCTCGCGTTCTTGCGGCAGATTCGCAAGACAGATTTCCAGGTTAGCCTTGAGGGTCTCGAGCGGCTGGCGCGGACGCAGGATGAAGTCGATGATCGGCCGCTGCTGGTCCGCCTGGTTCAGCTGCATGAGCATCTCACGAATCAACTCCGGGTTCCCAGATAGATTTTCAAACCTGCGCGCGCCCAGAAGGATGATCCGGGCCAGCTTGGGGGGCCCCGCTGGATGCTGTTGGAGGTGGGTCTGGAGCAGCCTCATGAATTGGTCCTGCGTGCCTTGTTTGGCGAGGTATTCCAAAAGTCGCAGTTGGATGTCACTACGTCTCGTCCAAGCCTTAGATGATGATGGTGCTGATGATGCATGGTGAGGAGTGGAGTGGACCAGACGGGCGAGTTGACTCAGTAGTCGTTCGCAGCGTTCCCGAGTCAGGACGGCAAAGTGGAGCTCGTTGGTTGAGGAGGTGATCGAGTCTAGTAGGATTCGATGTCGATGTCGATCTAGGCAAGGGTATTCTTGTGGTGGTGCATGTCTTTTTTTTTCGAGATGTCGACGACCATCAAAACCGATGGGCATGGAGGCAAATCGAGTGATGACGTCGAGAGTGAGTCGATTGATGCGAGTCCATTGGTACGAGGCGGGAGATTCTTTTGAGATGGCGTGTTCGATACACTGACAGATGAAGTGGATGCACCATAGTTTGAGAGGATCAAGGATGGGTTCTGGCCGACCATTGTGACGAAGAAAGTGGAGTAGGGCTGTGACTTGGCCCGATCGACGGTTAGAGAGGTGTGGGTCGTTGATGATCGAGGGTTCGGCCAATGATCGATCGAGGAAGATGACGGCGAGATCCCATCGTTGGGCCTGTCTTGAGAGATCTACGATTCGGAGGATGGTGATGGGAGATAATGAGTTGTTGAGTTGGTGGTTGAGTGTTCCTACTTGGTTGAGTGTGAGGGGGATGACTTTGAGTGGTAGATTGGATCGTTGGCAGTGGCATTGTGGAGGTCCGTTTGCCAGGAATGCGTGATATCTGGCGTGTTGTTTTGATTTTGATTGAGTTGATTGATTTTTCCACTGTTGTACTATTTGTGCCATTGCTTCTGCTTGCCATGCTATGGATGTAGTAGTAGTAGTATTTTGGTGTGGTTCTTCTTCCTTCTTTTGAGTGGTAGTTGTTGTTGTTAGTTGTTTGTTGTTGATGATGTGGTATATCATGTAGGGTAGTGTTGTGAGTCTGACTAGTTGGAATAGGATGTGAGTCGGTGAGCTGAGTAGTCGTAGTACTGGTCGCAGTGATCCACTCCGCATCTCTTTGAAGAAGTGGATCAGAAATAGTCAACTACTCCTTCAGGGAGAGACTAGATCAGAAGTAACCAAACCGGGGTAATCGAGGGCATTCAACCCCGTCCAGTACCCAGACTAGAAGAAAACAAGGTGGAAATCATTGACTCTGCAATTAATCATGGCACATAATATATTAGTCAAATAAAATCACCAAACTTGATAATCTGAAAAGAAACTCGTGCGTAGCCAGATGATGCTCATCATGTTTTGAAGCTTGAAACCAGCTGATCTCCTACAAACATCCCATCTGCCTTTTCTTTTTACCAATTATCCTATCAGCAACTTTGCATTGTGTCACATTAATCCTCTCTGCTAAAAATGAATAATCTCTTCCGGCCTATAATACTTCATCCTTAAAAATAAATCAGCTTCTTAGTATGATACCTGCATCTAACAGCACTGGACCATATATATATATATATGCTCACAGTAGCATTGGTGTAACTTGGCATGCATTAATGTCACTAATGGCTCACATTTTGGTTTCTTGGGATCAGCTCATTTAACTAATAACTGATCAAGGATGCTATAGCATGTTTTATAGCAGACAGGCACCACTACAGGTGGTATAGTCACAAGTTGGCTCAGCAGAGATACCCAGCCCAATTTCCCCTCTCTCTGATCAGTCAGGCAAACCATTCTAAATATTTTCTTAATTCACTCCTGTCCTTATCTAGTATCCTCCAAATTGTGTCAGGAGAGATCCCCCAAACTGCTTTCCCCTCTTTCCAAGCCAGAAATTCAAGTCACATTGCTTCTAGAAACATTGTCTTGTCACAAGCTAGTGAAGAGCACTGCTCTTACAATCAGCATATAGTCAATGCTATTCAATGTGAGAAAAGGTGGATGTAGCTAAAAAAAAGAAAAAAAAAGGGGGGGGGTTGAAAACATGCCAGTATTAACAAAAATTCAACCGGATTTTTGAATGGGATACAATCTAACTCCACTTGAACATTGGCTAAGAAAAAGCTGGTAATCACCAGGGGGAAAGTTCTGGCACTTGTATATTAGAGAGTGCCATAAAAATTACAATGGGCCCCTTTGTACTATTGATGACCCTAGTTGCTATATACAAAGTTTCTAAAATTCTCCCTTGGTGAATGCCTCATGGGGGTGAGCTAACAAAGAAAAGAAATAAAAAGATGTTAATTTGAAAGCCTACATGCTCTTTTCATTTCTCTATACTCTTTAAAAATCTTGTTTTATGGTTGATTAACCCATTTTGGCACCAGAAGAATTTGTTTGGTACTTGCTTCTACACATTTCAAGAAAATTTGCCTGGTGTGTGCTATCATCATTTTTGGAAACACCCAATGCAGTTAAATCAATTGATAATCTTTCATCAGGAAAAAAAATGTGTGGGAAATAGGTGTCAGGTGATGTGAAGGTAATTCAACCCCTTCTTCTGGCCTAGCTCTCAATGCAAAGTGCTGGGCCCCCCTGAGGAAAAACAATGGGTCAGTGTGGTCAAGGTGCAGGATTTTTACCTCTGGAGTATCAAGAGGTGTTATGGAATGTCACTTCACACCTATTGTGGCCTTTTGGTTTCCTGGTGTTATCCTAGCTTCACCTTTCCGATTGAATACTAAGATAATTTGCAAATCATGATATGTGGTACTTTCTAGGAACCAAAAGTAAAGTATTGAACAAGATATGTGCTTAGAGACCGAGTAAAATTTTGGAATCCTGGCTGAAGAATGACACAATTAGCATAAAATCTTAAAACTTTTGGCTTTATGATACAATCAATGACTAATAGCTTCTCAAAGTGAGCAGTCTTGTTGAGTATCTCAAAGCTGGCTTCTAGAGACTGAGGAGCTCAGCTGATAGGCATAACTGTTTGAAAGAGGAGGAGGATAGGGTAAGGAAAGATTGGATTTTTTTTGCTTATTTTAGATATTTGAGGAGCACAAATCAAAACTGAATAAAGTTATAAGGAAAGAGGAAAAAAGAAAATAAATAAATTAACCTATGTATGTCATTGGAATCACTGTAATTTTGGTTAATGGATGATGCATATACAAGAATTCCAGATGACTGATATGATTAGAGAGCAGTTGATGCAACAATGAGTGCTATAATGGACATGAAAAATCATTTTGTCCTCTGTCAAACCATCTGCAGATATTAAAAATGAAAGATACAATTCCTTGCCATTGGGACTGATAGAGAGCCCCCCTCAGAAAAATAATACAATCAGGAGCTGATCAAATGTAGCTCAAAGGGAGCCTTCCCCTGAAGGGTTGACTCAGTCACTTCCTCTTCTACTGCCCCAGAAACAACTTGATTACAATCCCACACTCTAGGATGTATCACAACTTTTCTTTCATATAAGAATGTTGAACCAAATTTATTTGGTGTCCCAACTCATATTTCTGATCTGGAGATGATATGTTGGAGAAGCAAAGTTTTGATTCACTTGTTTTTTCATGCTCATTGAATCCTCAGTTTTGGTTACTTGCTGTATACCATGGTATTGGGACTTGAAATCACATATTGCTCATGGAAAAGACCCCAACACACATAGGGCACTCACCATATCATGCGCACTACTATAAACTGTCAGAAAGAAATTTTATCCTATAGAGAAGGTATGATTGATTGCAGAGTGTCTCTTTATCTGTCAAAGGGGGAACGTGAGACATTGGGCGGAAAAAAGAAACATTGAAAATGGAAGGTACAATGCGTGTTTTAGACAAGACTTTAACATTCCATGCCCCAGGTGCCTTGGACGACTTGAACGAGACCCAAGTGGTGCCAAACTTTTTTAAGTTTGCGGGTGGTGGTGGGAACGCTGTCGACGGAGCTGAGGAACTTGAGCAGTGGGACGAGCGCCATAAGACCGCTGTTGTCCTCTTCCCTGCCATAGTAGTGACGGACTTGTATGACGTTGTCATTCTGATTCTTGAACGAGTAGTAGGGGTCGTTATCCACATAAACCACGTCGTCCAAATTCCCAAAGATCAGCAGGTCCTTGCGACGGTCTCTATTCTCATAAACACATTCGTTAACGGCTAAAACGCGGTGGAATAGCGGGAAAGTATCGTCCGGGTAAGCTTGCTTGTAACGCTCCTTAATTTGATGCACGATCTTGCTGGCGTAAATTCTGGAGCTTGAGCTATAAATGGCGATTCGGCGATAGTGGGCCCGCATCTCGTGCAAAAAAAGTGAGACACATGGGGTGAAGTCGGATGCCGTAAACGCGCCCATTTTCACAGTCGACATGGAAATCAATTGAGTGGTTGTCTATAGTACTTAAGGTGTTGTCGAGGTCCAACACCAGAGTTTTTTGTTTGGGGTTGTCGTCTGGCGCCACTAGCGCAGGCTTGGAAAGTATTGACTGACTGATCCACTTCTCGAAGCCATCCATGTCCCGTATGGAGTAATATCCGTTGAGCACCGAGTCGTCGACTGCGTCAGAGTCTTTGAACAATTCTTGAAGGGCTTGATCGGACGAAAGGTCCCTCCCGGCACCATCAGGACTCGCAGCAATGGCTTCTTGGACAATGGCAGAAGCGACCTGCACGGCGGGAGCATTGTTGGCCTCGTTAGTGCCGACGGTAATGGTCTCAGTAATGCTGTCCGTGGTCGGGGTGGTAAGGACCGGGTCCGTCGCCTCGCAGGCAGCACTTTGGGCCAAGGTGTTGTTGTCTTGAACGCTCATGAGGGTCAAAGAAGGCTGACGGCCAAAGAACAGACAAGCCGGTGAGAGGGAAGAGTTTTCTTTCGGGAAAGATAAGACGAGGACAACAAGGGGGGCTATGTGGTCAGGCTAGTGCCACATCTATCACAAATATATGTCTTCCTTGTCACTCCGGCCAACGTGTACTATCTGCGCTTTCCCCTTGGGGCACAAGAAGATGTTACGGATACGGAGCTCTACCAATGCGGGAAGAGGCTTGGAGACTCAACAACTACTACACCTATAATTGAGGCTTGTATGTGGTTGAGTGCCTTCTGCCTTGGTCTAAAGCAGGCGGTCATTTTGATTTCTACGCCTTGAAGCACAAGAAGATGAAATTAATTCACTAAAGCCTTCCCCAATGAAGTGTCTTCCGGATGCATAGGGGGTTTCAAATCTCCCGGATCCGTGATCCAGGAGGTTTGACGCAGGTTCCAAGCCGGGATTCGTTTCTCGATCCGTCAACAAATGGGACCTTCCCGGCGCGAGATTTGAACGGCCCAAGCTTCCCCGGACACGTTTCCAACCTCCAGGCCAGACATGCGGGATTTCAGTAGATTCTGAGAACTGTACAATGGTAAGAAGAGATTTAACTGCGGATTCCTTATAATATCAATACGTACCGACTCTGACTCCGACTTTGTCAACGTGGTGAGCGGCCCCGCGACTTCTGAAAATCGAAGAATCCTGCATTCTCGCCTCTTTCCATCTATCTGATGCTCTGGGTCGGAGAGCGGCGCGTGCGTCCTAGAGTCGGCGTGGCTGCGCGCTACAGCCTCGGTGCCGACTTTACTGTTTGAGCAAGTCGTGGATACCGCGGGAGCTGGGCGCGCTCCGGATCAGATGCGGAGGAGAGCAGTCAAGTCTTTCTAAATATGCCAAAATGAGATGCTTGGCAATACCCTTTGTGTTAGCATACTGAAGCATGTCAGATACACTATCATTATCGTATCTAGCCGACTGATGCTTTCTCCACCAACTTCTCAGCATGGACTTGCCGCTATTTATTCAACTGCAGCATAAAACCCATCCACAGACAACCAACTGACATGAATAAAAGGAACGGAAAAAATAACTATGCGAGTGCATGGATGGATTTTGTGTTCTACAGGACTTGCCATATTTTTATTTGTGTTTGGATGAATGCATCAACCTTTTTTTTTGTTTTTGGAATGCCATAAATATGGTTTTCTACATGCAAGCTTTGGAGAAATACTTGAACTTTTGGATGGTGGCTAATTGATTACTGAGCCGGGACGCTACAATCACAATGCGTTTATAACCACAACAAGTAAAAAGAGGGGGGAAAACACGGAACGCGAGAATCTACGAGCAATCGCCGTATCAGAATCAAGACGAAGGAGAAGACACTCTTGCAGGTAGTTCACTAACCAGCTTTTCCCCCACCACATGAGCAAGAAGTACCTGGCTAACTCTTTCTGGATGTCTTAGGCTTCCGCAAGGTGAGACGGCCCTGAGAGCCGCTTGGAGAATGATCAGTATGTGTGGCCCGACTACTGCCCACCAGCACCCCATCCTCGCTGATCTCTGTTTTAATCTGTGGCGGTTCGTCATTGAAAGCTTCCGGTTCTTCGCCGTCGTCGAGGTCGTCCTCCCGAGATCGAGGGTCGTTTTCAGAAGTTGAGGAACTGTCCACCACTGTCATGGCGGGAGCAGAAACTTGTGGCTTCCGGTCCTTCCTGTTGCCTGAGGCATGAGGCCTACCAGAGGGAGATTCTTCTTTCGGGGGTCGCCTCGATTTTCCCGACTTGTTTGGTGATTCACGGTAAAGAATTGTCCCCCAGGTCAGTAATACAGTCATCAGCTCGGCGGTGAAGAAGAACGCCGAGAAAAAGCAAAACGAAATGTAAGGATGATAGTAAAGAGCCCATCTGCCATCAGAAAGATAAACACTTATCTAATGTCAGTGACTAGAAAAACAAGCAGAGCATGAAATCAGAAAATTCCAACACCAAAACGCACCTGAGACCTTCCAAATGGGCATCAAACACTATAGCAGCTTTGTAGATCTGGAGTTCTCCCCAACCATTGCGCTCAAGCAGCAAAGTGGGCGAGGTATACACATCCTGTCGTCCCACATCGACGGTGGCATATGCAATTTTTGTGCGCTTCCCGAGGGAGCTAGGGCGTATGATGCGATGTTCTAGAAGAGGTACTCTGACGTGTTGAACCGAGAGTGGCGAGGAGAAGAAGAAGAGTGTTCGAAGATACTTGAAGGCGTGCAACACGCGCGCGAATCCGGGTTCGTATACTAGGGAGGCGTGACGTGAACTATGATGCAGGGTGGTATTATGCGGCGGATTGGTGACCATGGAGAAGTGGACCATAAAATTTCCTTAAAAAAAACAACCAGGGAAAAAGTGAAAGCTGGGTAGATCAGTATGGAGTTACGAAATAGCCACGGTAGAGGCGGAAGAAAAACACTGACCCATATTCATGTTGCGATCGTTGGTTGGAACGGTGAGGTGGAGATGCACGTCGTATGCCTGATCAAGTGTGATTTCAGGAGAAATAGAGCTCAAGTCCATCACTGCATATGGTGCGCGAGCTTCCCTAGAGCATGAGCAAGCGAGTATAGTTGACCTCTGGTTAGCCTTTGTGGGGCAGCAAAAAAACAGTGAATAAATCACGAAGCTGACACGCACCCATACTGTAGCCAAACGGGTAAACTAAACCCGACGTGGGGGACATAGATCCGGTAAAAGGTGATATAAGCAATGATGCTGAGAAGCACGCTGATGACAAAAATGAAGCCTAGGATAATTGAACCGAGAATGGATCGATGTGTGCGAGGTGAAACACAGAGTCGATAAAAAAAATTGACGACGAGAAAGACATAGGTAAACGGGTTTAGATACGAAAGTATGACGAGTACTTGATCTGCTATGGTGAAGACGGGTGACGCCAAGCGGTTTAGAAAGTCTTGGAAAGTATCGATTTGAGAGCTCAGCCAGTCCTTCATGCGATCATCTGGAGCTAGGCTCACGCGAGCGGACATGCTGAATGAAGTTTTGAGAGTGACAAAAAAAAAAGAGGCCGGTGATTGGAGGTAGCTTGAATGGATGTTATCAAATGTGTCCCTCGTCGTTTTTCGCCCCTTTAATCGCCGTCAAATGATTTAAATGAAGCCTGAATGCGGCGAGGAGGCTGACGGGTTGGATTTGAGAAACTTAACTGATACAAATCATGTCAATCAAATTTCCAGGGAGAGGGGGATTAAGAGAAATGAGATTCAGATAGTTTTACATGAGCCAGTGGTTAGGAGTCGCTACAACACATTATGCTTGGACTGATACACAGACTCACGACCTAGAATCCTTGAACCAACGCGCGACGACACCAAGTTGATCGGGGGATGTCTTCTCTTTTTTTTAAAAAATCTGTTTCAGGAACGATGGGCGATGAATGAAATCAACGTTAAACAAATCTTATGGATAGGTTGAGATGGGTTGCTTACCAGTGATTCTGAAGCAAGGTGTGATTCAAAACGACCGATCTTGAGGCTGGCCACTTGTGATGCTAGTCTTGCTGCGTTTCGGGATTTCGATTTGGTTGTTCAGTTCCCGAGTCTCTTTCTTAGCAGTGTTGGGTAAGATGGTTTCTAGCAAGTTATCTGTTTCCGATTGCAAACCGGGCAGATTCCTTCTCGACGCTCGACCAAGTGGCGGTGGAGCAAGTAGGAGAGTCAGCCAGATATGACGTCACTCAACTTTTCTGACAAAAAAAAAAAAACAATCTTCCTTCTTCTTCACGTGACCATCCGAACCACTCAAACACCACCAAAGATACTCACCACCATCAACCAAAAAAAACAAAACTCCCATTTCATCCATCCTGCGCCTCTGACCTTCCTCCACGGTGTCGGTCGATGATTGCTCCAGTCAGTTTCCGCCCCGAATAGTCAATTTCAACACAAATAAATAAATGTGGATACTCTCCGCTGTAAACGATTCAAGTGTCCATCAGAGGAATTCTACTTTCGCGTCGATCCTTCCGTGGAGTTTTTCATATTTGGCTCATGATAAAAATCAAGATGGCTTAAGAGACTTGGGAGTGGCTACCTAGAATACAGAGTGGGACAAATTTACTGTGTTGCCAGCCCATTTTTTCAATTGTTAATCTCAATTCAGAGGAATTGTGTGGCACACCTGTCCAGATCAAAGTGACAGAAAAAAAAGATTCAAGAATGATGTGATTTTTGGATTGGAGCAGTGAGAGGCTCAACAAGATAAAATTTAGAAGCAATGGCTCAGAAGCCAGGAGTTTAATTTCTTGAAAGGGGCTGCAGTTTAAAAGTATTCTAAATACCACGAGTTGTTCAGACTGTAGTTTGAGAGCAAGCAATAAAACAAAAATAAATAAAAAATCACTTTCATTAAAGAGTAATTTAAGACACATTGATTTTGGAAAAAGGAGCCACATGTAAAATTTGAGTCAAAGAGACAGAGCCTGCTGCTGAGGTTTCAAAGGGTGATGGTGGGCTGGAACATCCGTGACGTGGAAGGGTCAATGATAGAAGAGGCACATTGAACTTGTGGGCAAGAGAAGCAATTCCGACTTGTAGTTCATTCTTGTCCCTCATTAGATTGTAATCTCATCCTTCGTCTCACCCCAGGAATCATGTCGCTCAAGATGTATAAGTTCTATTCCCTTCTATCTGGTTCGTCTGGTCAATGTCAGTGTCTCTCAGAGCTTCTCACAAAGACTATACAGAACATTCATGCTCAAGAGCCAGTCCAAAAAAAACCTTCACATTGACAAATTCAAACGATAAAATGAAAGGATTGTTCTGGGAGAAAAGGAGGCAGCAGGAGGAGCTGAGGGATGATGATAGAGATGGGAAGATAACTGTGTTTAAGAGTTTTCTTTCTTGATCAGAGACGAGGCTCGTTCGGCAATCATGTAGACGGTGGACTGAGGATGTCCGGGTGGCAGCATGGGGAAGGCGGAGGCATCCACCACACGAAGGTTCTTGACGCCATACACCCTGAAATGAGAATCTAGTACCCCGCCTTGGTCCTTAGATCTCATTGAACAGGTACAAGAAGCATGCCATACTGAGGTAGTTACAAAGAGGCAGTCCGTTAATTTTGAACGACCCGCAATATTAAAAGACCAAGGAACGCACCTGTCATCAGGTTGTGCTTGATCCAGTCGAGGATTTCTTGATCACTTTGACACGCAGGGCCAGGGAGATACTCTTGGCCGGCCAGGATGGGTTGCATGGCAAGGGCGGAGAAAAACTCTCGGGTTCTCTTGAACGCTTCAACGGCTACCGCCTGATCCACCGGGTCGGTAAGCCAGCCTGGGTCGATCAGCGGAGGCACGGATGCATCATCGGACACGATTCGGACGCTGCCTCGCGATTGCGGCGCCACCAAGGCGGCCAAAATCGTCACAAACTCCTTCCCCGTCGCCAATCCAGCTTTCACATTCAGAGTCAGGAGATTCGAGAAGTCGCTTACAAGCTTCCAAAAATATATATATATAACTCCCAGTTCTCTTAGCTGCTATGAAAAGGTGGTTTTGCAAGAGCAGAAGAGCTTACACCGGGTGCACTCAGGTATTCGAGGTGCGGCCAATCGGCTGGGTAGGCGGCAAGGGCTTGTGCACCAAGCTGCTCCAACGTTGATCTGTCTAAGCGTTCGAAGGAAATCATATCTGCCACGTTGTTGGTGAAGGGCCCGAGTTGATTGACAGTGAAGTTTAAGAATTGGGAGGCCAGATGAGTGGGATGTGCCGCGATGCGAGTCAGGGTTTCGATGGAATGAACCGGATACGTCGGCCCGAAAAATATGCTGAAATCATTTGGTGAGAAATGGAGAAACAGGATTGGTATCACACGACATCTCCAACGGAGTACTTGGCCATAGCCGCACTTAACTGGTCTTGCATTCCTTGTCCAACGTTTGGACTTTCCACCCGTATGGGAATGTTGTTGGCTTCGAGTTGGTCCCTGGGCCCAATCCCGGCTGTTGGATATGGTTATCAAGGAGTCAAAGACAAGCTGGAATTTTCGCTGCAGCGCCGTGGATTTAAAGAACGCACTTACAGACCATGAGTAGCTGTGGAGACTGGAAGACGCCGGCGGAAATGATGACTTCCTTTCTGGCCTCAAGGGTCTCAGACAAGCCGGTGAGGGTATACACGAATTCGATGCCATGGGCGGTTGGCGGGGAGGCGTGGTCGAAGAGAATTTTCTTGACCAAGGCGGTGGTGTACACCGCCAGATTATCGCGCGAATGTGCGGCAGTGAGAAAGGCGCGGGAGGTAGAACGATGTCCGTTCTTTGGGTCGATGGTGGTGGACGCGTATTGCACTCCGCTCAAGTTCCCTCGGTTGAAGTCCTGAGCTGTCGGGACACCTTTCTCGTTGAGGCTCAGCTGCATGTACTTGGAAAAAGGTTGCGCCATGTTGGGGTACGATACTTGCACGGGTCCATGGGCTTGGGTGAACGCCCTCGTATCATACTCGGCTTCAGGTAGCTCCTGCCGCAAATCATGCTGGAATCAACAGATACTTGTTTTTTGTTCAACTGCACGAGTCATCGTGGAATCCTGTGGAACGGAGAGCACACCTTCGGGGCCGTGAATGAGACGCTCTTTTGATAATCGCTAAACCGGTTTTCGAAAGTCCAGTCGGGATCCCCAGTTAATTCAGCCCATTGGTCTAGAGAGCCTTTGGAGCCTCTCTGGTATATCATGAAGTTGCGCGTGGAGCTCCCTCCGATAGTCTTTCCGCGAGCGTAGCGAACACGGCGATGGCTAGCTCCAGATTGGGGTGTGGTCATGAGCCGCCAATCAATGGCATCATTGATGGCATCATCTAAGAATTATGTCGCCATCAGCTTCTCTCACTTTCAAGCGAGCGGCTGATCTGGGCCCCTTCCGTATCGCCGGCTGTGGAGTATGATAGATGCAATCTCTTTCTCACCCTGGTCGCTGCCGCACCCTACGGTATCGGCTCCTGGGGTGTCTACCAAGGCCTTATTGGTTGGCGACAAGGCAAAGTCAATTCCTGCTTCCACGACGGCCACACGAATGTGCGGATCTTCGGATAGACGGGCCGCTGGAAGGAAGATTTGCATGTAAATTATCAAAGAGAGAGAGAGAGAGAGAGAGGAACAAAAAGCCCTCCAGTTCAGCGTGAGACTGCATGCAAGCTCGCCCAGAAGCATGTGTTGTTGGGGTTGTTACCAATTGTCATCCCCGCTGTGCCTGCTCCCACCACGATGTAATCGTACGTTTTAGGCTCAAAAACAGACCCCAAAACGGGGATGGTTGGGAGCCCAAAGAGCTGCTGCTGCTCGTCATGCATCGCAGACAGCGGAGCGATCCTGATGAAACATAGTGCGCCTAGGGTGGTCAAGACAGACGAGAATCCCATGGTGAAGATGTTATTTGGTGACGGTCGCAGTGTTACCCGCTGCACTTGAAGAAGCAAGCAGCTGAGGTGAAGAATATGGCGGGAGCCATTTAAACGGGAAGAGTGCACAGGAGCATCGGAGATCCAGGACCGAGGAGTGCACAGCGACTCATCTAGACTCCAGGAGTGTGGACATAATTATCGAGATATCTTGATCTTAACAGTTATGGGTTGGATTTTTTTGCTCTCTATTCCGACACCTCATGCGGTCTCAATGGTGTCACGCCCGGCTCGGGAACTCTTCGGGACCGCAGACCTGGTCCAGCGCTTCCGGCGCTCCAGAAACCCTCCAATCGATTCCTGGTCCTAGCCATTTAATGTTGTGTTCCGACCTCTCCTCCCTTACATTTGTTTTCTGTTGTCCTCTTCTTCGAGTCTCGCTTTGCTTTCCTCAATCTGGTTTTCTGTCTGTTTCTCCTTAGCTCTCTGCTGCCAGATACACCATGTTCTCTCTCATCTCAATTCAAAATATGTTTCTTTCGTCTTCACGCTGGATATCTGGCTACTTGTACCCACCAAGATTCAGCATTGCCATGTACCAAGTAGCAGTTTTTAATGCTTTTTTTTTTTTTAAAAAAAAAAGGGTACATAGAGCTCAAATGACATGCCTGAATTTTGGAAAGTCACTTTGCGCAAGAAACAACATGCACAACACGCTCAAAAATTCACGACCAGCATCATGAAACTTTGGTATGGCCACTCAAGTGGTGTTCAGAATGACTTGCCAAAATGTCACCCCTCGGGTCCCCGTGGGGAGACTGTCTCTCAACATGAATCTGCTACAGCTGATCCAACAAAGCTTGCGGTTTTTCGATTGATTTTTGAATTTTTTTTACTCTCAAAATTTTTTTTTGCACCCGAATTTTTTTTTTCCCCCGGCGGACGCAGCAATTTTGGTGGTGCTCACCCACCGAACGATTTGAAATGAGTTCGGTGGCCCATACAAATCCGTGAGAGTCTTTGCATTCGGGGGCAAAAAAAAAAAAAAATCGCGCGAAAATTCCGCAAGCATTGTTGGACCAGCTGTATAAGCATACCGTATGCTTATATCCCAGGGTCGGGTCTCAGTCCCGGCTCAGTCCACCCCCAATTGGTTGATCGCCGACTGACGAAGTTCAACTACATCGAGATGGCTTCTTCCACCGAATCTCAGGCACCCAACACATCACGGAAACAGGTAAGGACTCCTGTCGAAGTATCCGGGACGAATCCCCTCTTCTAGACTGACCAGAGAGCCTGTTGATGATTACAGCTACCGATCTACGACGAGCCCTCTGAGGAAATCATCCTCGTCAAAACAGAACTTCCCCTCCAGCCTCAAGTTCGTTGGGCCAGACAGAATATCCAATCCTTCAAGAGAGACCTTGAGGGCCGATTCAGTGTAGCCTTGGATCATGGATTGATGGTCGAGAAAAAGGTCGTCGGCACCTTGGGCAGTCTGATCGATCAAAGGGAATCTAACTCGTCCTCTGTCCTCTGGCAAGTCCCAGCTCCTATATTCTGAAAGTGATGGATATCGTGTCTGTAGTAGGAGAATCCTTTTTTTTTTTTTTTTTTTTTGACTGATGTGTGGACCATATGACAACGTGAAAACGGCAGCGTCGGAATCGGGACCATGACAGGATCTATCCTCGCTCGAAACCGATCATTACCACTCAGATTCCTCTCTCCGCTCGCATTCTTCGTCCTTTCATCCAACCAATTCCTACCCTCAACAACCCAGAACTTCAAGTCGTACATCTTCAAGCTCCAGGACCATCATTTCCCGCAATCGGCCGCAGCCCGTGATCAACTGATCAAACAGGGGGCAGACAGTGTGGAGTGGCTCAAACAGCTGAAACAGCGCCTGCTGTTGAAGACCACTGAGGTCGTCCACGATGGCAGTCGGGCCTTCGAGAAGTATAGTGGCCTCAACATCTCCCATAACCCAAGCGCAGGAAAAAATAAATCCGATTAACTCGACCCAATCCAAACAAATAATTTGGTGCACTTGAAACCATCTGTTGTAAAAAGAAATGAGCATCATTATGGTCCCTCAATATCAAAGCTTGCCATATACTCATCGGTCCATTCTGATCAAAACGTGACTGCCCATTGCGCTCTCATCAGATCCTCTATCATGCAGCAGGCACAGAATTTAGAGCTTCCGATTGCCACTTGTAAACGTGTAAATTGAACCCATTGCACGTCATGGTGGCTGGGTAAATCCTCATCATTGATCGGAGCGTGAATGGTCCGGACAGATATCCGAAGCGTAGACCCCCCGGTGACGTATCCCAGCAGGGGCTTGAGATCCGTCATACGGGCCCGCTTCGAACCCCCGAGACGATGGCCACGATGGCTTTTACCAAACTTAAAATAGCTTCTGTGCATTTCTGAGTTTGCAAGAGAGGAAAGACATGCATCTTGGCCCCTGGTTACGAAGGTGTTGACATCATCCCAGCTCTGGTGATCGAGCTGACCGATGGAAGTACTTATATCACCGGGCGAAACATGGACGGGTCGTTTGGATGTGGGGTGCATCATGATCCGCTGAGCCGAGCCTTCTTCCGTCCAGTCCTATACACCCGCAAACCGTGCAGGAGGAAGTTTGGTCATACGGTCACGGAACTGGCGTGACTCTCCTGAACCAGGTCTGCCGCTTATGAATCACATATGTGTAGGAGAGCATCCGCCCACATGGCTCCTGTTCTTTCCTTCTTCCATGCTGCGCCGCTTAAACACACTTTCTGAATAGGATAGTTGCTCATGAGGAAGCGCCTAGTCATAATTGGTGCTTGATCAATGGCGATCTCTATTAATATTATAGGACTCAAAATGAGAGAAAATATCTATTTTATCCTTGCATGATTTTGAATCATCCTCCTACGGAATTGCTTCAATCAATATTTTTAAGAAATGTGAAGAAATCCTAATGTAATACAAGTAGGGGAGGTGGTTTGCCTTGTTCTTTGACGATCAGCCATGGCTTCCTTCTAGGACGGCTTTGAGGCATTGATAATAACATCATATCTATCACCACACCAAGATTACTACATGATACCCAGTTGGAATAGCTTCAATGACGTGTACTTTGAAGTGAAACTTCCCCAGAAGAGTCCAGCAAGGAATCCTGGTATAGTGAGGTCCTGATCAGTTCCTATAAGCCCACTGCATCATGGGATTCACATGAACAGTTTAATGATGTCATTCTTCTATTGCACAAGTGACAAGATTTCTCTCTCTCTCTCTCTCTTTTGATGAAAGTGTAGGAGGAAGATGGTCGTAGGACATGAGGTAGAAGTGTGTGGTTCTGATGATGTGGAATGTGTCCTCCTGTGCAGCTGATTTCTATTTGGCAGTAGGGTGATTACGTAAGTCTGGTTGGCTCTGATCGACGAAGGGATGTTGCTGGAGTGGTCCCAGTCTGTCACCACTCACCAGTCACTGCTCCAGTCAAGCCCTCAGTCTCGCTCGCCACCTTAAACTTTACTGAAACAAAGCCACTGAACGGTCAACAGCAAGACAGCCAGAACAAGTAACAACAACAACAACAACCTCTTACAACTCATCAGTCCATAGCTGCCTCTCTTCAGCATGTCTGAGAATGACTACCCCCAAGCCGACCATCAAGGTGAGCTAACTGGAAAAAAAAAACACCCTCAACTCAACCACCTACCATCCACTCCCCCAAAACCAGCCTGTCTTCTCTTCTTGAATGAGCACCTGTTCCCTCGTCCTATACACTCTATCTTATTATCATGTTTCTTTTCTTTTCTCTCATTTCGTGCGGCATCGTGACTCACCCTTGCTTTTTATCAACGAAAAAAAAAAAAAAATGTAGTCA